>LPNX011139103.1:435801-550036 GCA_001517045.1 Pseudotsuga menziesii
GCCAGATTGCTTAGCTCAGTAAATTTATCCCTTGGAGGGCAGTAAGGCCCGGCTGCCCCAAACTTGGCAAAAAAAAATAGCAAAACAGTTGCCAGAGACAAATGTGTAAGGGATGCCTTCTACCTCAATGGCCCTGCGAATTTTTTCTTTGGTAGCAAATATGGTCTTTGCAGGCTCCACTGCATGATTCCTATCAACGTTATTCCCGAACTCGGATGGAGAAAAGCTCTTAATGGTTCCAACCTCCTTAATGGCCTTGATAATATTCAACTGATCCGTCAGCTGTGGTCCCTTTACAGCCGAGATAACTACATCAACTTTCTTGATTGCCTCCACGAGACTTGCCTGGTCCTCCAGTGATCCATGGAGTATAATAGCACCCGAGGCCGTGAAGGATTCCAGAAGCTTAGCCTTCTCAGCATTGGAAGCGGTGGACTCTCTAACAAGAAGGAATGTGGGATGGCCGAGAGCAAGGCTAGCTTTGGCTGGAATGTGGGATGGCCGAGAGCAAGGCTAGCTTTGGCTATATGACGACCAATGTAGCCTGTTCTTCCGATGATCAGTATCATGCTGCTGTATCAGTGACTAGACAGCTAGAATGGGAGACCTCCATGACCGCAACCTCCTCGGCTCGTTTGGGGGAGGGGCTCACGATTGGCGGGAATCGGGATTGGCTTCATTTGAATTCACCAAACCAGATCAAATTCACTACAACATTAATAAGATTAATGTGGCTGACGATTACGGAGCTGAATGGAGACGACGGACTGAGCAGTGACCCCAGGACGGGACTTCTGATGTCAGATCGAATTTCAGAAGGAGGACTGGGCGCGACGGCTAACAATATACCCTGATGTGATTTCGCTGAGGTGCCGGACTTCGGACGCCGGGACTTCTTGACGGTGACGGTGGTAGACGGAGTAGTCTAACGCTGGGCGAAATCGTCGACCCGTTAGACTACTCCGAAGTATAGCACCGTGGTGGTCCGTGAAAATTGTGCCTTTTCCTGGTTTGTCAGAGTGCCGAAGGACAAATGCATGTGATCAGAGATTTCCGAGCCCTCGCATTGATAGATTTAAGCAATAGAGGTGTTGCAGTCTCGACATTTATTAATGGAGCTGTCTAACTGGAGGACTTTTTGACTTTCAGGTTGATTTTCCGTTGGAATTCGGTAAATTTAATTTACAAAATCTGTAATTTCTGTTGTTTGTTGGGCAATTCTAAGTTCAGAAATGAATTTAGGTGAAAGGAAAACCCCCAAACAACCACACTATGTAAGATCTAGTAGTGTTTTTGAAAATTTTGTAAAGATTCATAGGCAAAAAACTGGTAAAAACCAGCTAGAACAAAAGTCAAAAAATCCCCTCTTTAGACAATTCCTTTAATTTAAGCAATAGAGGTGCTTCAGTCCCAGCATTTAGCACTCCAGATTTGGCTCCAGATTCGTACTCGCCCACAAAATTGTCCAAAACCGTCACAAAACTGCTTTGGCTTTAATTCAACTTGACTGCTATTAGAAGTTTTCATGAACAATAATTACATAACAGTACCAGCGTTTGACGTTGCTCACGCAGCCAACGCTGGAGGAACAGAGCTCTATGCTGCAACACCACTTGCATTGATTAAATAAATGAATAAATAAGTTTGGTTGTCGATCCCAACATACTTGAATCTGCGTGACCATTTATTTACTATACACCATTCATATCAAAGCACTTCTTTTATTCTCAACTTTATACGATAAAAGTGAATCAACCTTAAAATGGGAGAAAGGAGCGAGTCATTACTCTATTATAAAGTTCTATTATAAAGTTATGAAAGATGACGATGATACAAATATTAACAAGAACCTCAATGTTATCAAAGATGATGATACAAACATTAACAAGAACGGTAAGTGTCAATGTCTCTTACGCTGAGAATGGTTAATGATGGTTAATGATAGATTAGTGAGTAAGAGAAAATGGTTTTGTAGTTTTTTATTTTATTTTAGACTAGCAACAACCACATTAAATTAATTAATGTGTTTTAATACGTCGACAGGTGTAAATTTAAGCACATACCAAAGGGAAAAACATTATTATAAAAAATATGTGCCTAAATTTAAGCCTATCGGAGTATTCAGACACATTAATTAATTTAATGTGGTTGTTGCTAGTAACTAGTGGGCATGTAGACATATCTTCAAAGTATTAGTAGCAATAATATTATTTAAATAATTGTAATAAGATTATACTTTATTAAACAAAAATATCTCTTAATAAAACAATCTTAATGAAGTGATTTGATTTGATTAATTAACAATGTAAAAATTAATTATTAATAATATATTTTAATTATGATGTTACATTTTAATTAATTAATTACATTAAGGATATGTTCTTTAATTAAATTACTATATTCAAAGTAATAATGAAATATTATTAATAATTCACAATAATATTATATATCATTTAACACCTAGGGTTATATCATAATGTCTACAGGACATGAATATTATAGGGAAAAAATTGGTTATATCATAATGTCTACGGGATATAAATATTAAATATTAGAGGAAAAATTTTCTAGATTATGATAAGTGCAAACATAGGCATTTGATTAATTTTCTTGATTCATGGTTAATATTTTACTTAATGAAGACTATGGTTGTACATAGATATTTTTTTTCTTGAAATATATTTTGATCATGCTCAAAGAAATTTTAAGATATAAAATAAAAAAATAAACTCTAAATCAAAATTATTAATTAATATTATGAAAATTTAAAGTCTAAAACATTATCTTTTAGAATTTAGTATAGTAATTTAATAAGATATAATATGTTTAATGATAAAAATCATATTTTATTTAAAAAATTTTATTATATATATATATATATAATCATTTGAAGTCACATCTGACATCTTGGGCATTATCACAATGTGACATAGCCCTTGACAAATATCACAATGTGACATCACCCTTCATAACCTGTGATAAACGTCACAATGCGATATAACGCTTATTAAACGTCCAATATCACATTATTAATGTGTCACATCTTTGGTTGTGGTTACATATACCAACCAAACACTGTAACAAACCATGGCTTAACGTCGTAATGTGATGTAACCCTTGATAACGTCATAGTGAAACATAAACCTTGATAAGCATCACAATGCGACATAACATTCTACATTACTATGTAGAATGTGGATGGTTTAAACCATTTCTTTTGTCAAACGACTATATATATATATATCAATAAAATTCTTACAACATGATGGTGAATAATTTGACATAAGCATTGAGGAATTGTGAATTTCAATATCCATGAATAAATGTTTCGATCGTTGCGATGAATGTCCCAATGCAACAAAACCATTAAGGAATGCACTATTGAGGAATGGCACAATCCAACATAAGTATTGATAAATGTCGTAATATCGAAACATTGTTTGTGTACACAAATGAATTTTTTTCGCTTTTCAAAAGTAAAAGTCTTAACGTGAAAGAAAAATACATCATTTTGGCAATACTTAACCATGGTTGGCTTTGGTGAAACACGTGGCCATAGTTCATAATGCAAAAAGAAATTTTCTAAACATCCAAAGACACATTATTAATGTGTCACATTTGGGACATTATCGCAATGTGACATAACCCTTGACAAATATCAGAATGTGACATAACCCTTGATGAATGTCGCCAATGTAACATAACCTGTGATAAACGTCACAATGCGACATAATGCTTATTAAACACCCGCTATCACATTAGTAATGTGTCACATATTGGGCATTATCGCAATGTGACATAACCCTTGACAAATATCACAATGTGACATGACCCTTCATGAATCTCGCTAATGTAACATAACCTGTGATAAACCTCACAATGCGACATAATGCTTATTAAACGCCCCTATCACATTATTAATGTGTCACGTCTTTGGTTATGTTGACATATACCAACCAAACACTGTAACAAACCATGGCTTAACATCGTAATGTGATATAACCCTTGATAACGTCATAGTGAAATGTAAACCTTGATGAACATCACAATGCAACATAACATTCTACATCACTATGTAGAATGTGGATGGTTTAAACCATTTCTTTTGTCAAATGACTATATAGGATGGTTTAAACCATTTCTTTTGTCAAATGACTAACGTCATAGTGAAACATAAACCTTGATGAACGTCACAATGCGACATAACATTCTACATCATTATGTAGAATGTGGATGGTTTAAACCATTTCTTTTGTCAATTGACTATATATATAAAGAAAATTCTTAAATATTTTTTTTAAACATCCAAAGACACATTATTAATGTGTGACATCTTGGGCATTATCACAATGTGACATAGCCCTTGACAAATATCACAATGCGACATAACCTTTCATGAATGTTGCTAATGTAACATAACCTGTGATAAACATCACAATGCGACATAACACTTATTAAACACCCAATATCACATTATTAATGTGTCACATCTTTGGTTGTGGTTACATATACCAACCAAACGCTGTAACAAACCATGGCTTAACGTCGTAATGTGATATAACCCTTGATAATGTCGGAGTGAAACGTAAACCTTGATAAACATCACAATGGGACATAACATTCTACATTGCTATGTAGAATGTGGATGGTTTAAACCATTTCTTTTGTCAAACAACTATATCTATATCAAGAAAATTCTTACAACATGATGGCAAATAATGTGACACAACCATTGAGGAATGATGAATTTCAATATCCATGAATAAATGTTTCGATCGTTGCGATGAATGCCCTAATGCAACAAAACCATTAAGGAATGCACTATTGAGGAATGTCGCAATCCAACATAAGTATTGGTAAATGTCGTAATATCAAAACATTGTTTGTGTACACAGATGAATTTTTTTCGCTTTTCAAAAGTAAATGTCTTAACATGACAAAAAAATACATCATTTTGGCCATACTTAACCATGGTTGACTTTGGTGAACCACGTGACCATAGTTGATAATGCAACAAGAAATTTTCTAAACATCCAAAGACACATTATTAATGTGTCGCATATGGGGCATTATCGCAATGTGACATAACCCTTGACAAATATCACAATGTGACATAACCCTTAATGAATGTCGCTAATGTAACATAACCTGTGATAAACGTCACAATGTGACATAACGCTTATTAAACAAACACCCACTATCACATTATTAATGTGCCACATCTTGGGCATTATCGCAATGTGACATAACCCTTGACAAATATCACAATGTGACATAACCCTTCATGAATGTCACTAATGTAACATAACCTGTGATAAACGTCACAATGCGACATAACGCTTATTAAACGTCCACTATCACATTATAAATGTGTCACATCATGGGTTGTGTTGACATATACCAACAAAACACTGTAACAAACCATGGCTTAACGTCGTAATGTAATATAACCCTTGATAACGTCGTAGTGAAATGTAAACCTTCATAAACATCACAATGTGACAAAACATTCTACATTACTATGTAGAATCTGGATGGTTTAAACCGTTTCTTTTTTCAAACAAATATATATATATTAAGAAAATTCTTAAAGAAATTTTCTAAATATCCAAAGACACATTATTAATGTGTCACATCCTTGGCATTATCGCAAAGTGACATAACCCTTGACAAATATTACAATGTGACATAACCCTTGATGAATGTGGTTAATGTTACATAACGTGTGATAAACGTCACAATGCGACATAAATTTTATTAAATGCCCACTGTCCCATTATTAATGTGTCACGTCTTTGGTTTTGTTGACATATATTAACTAAACATTGTAACAAACCATGGATTAATATCCTAATGTGATATAACCCTTGATAACGTCACAGTGAAACGTAAACCTTGATAAACATCACAATGCGACATAACATTCTACATTACTATGTGGAATGTGGATGGTTTAAACCGTTTCTTTTGTCAAACGACTATGTATATATCAAGAAAATTCTTAAAGAAATTTTCTAAACATCCAAAGACACATTATTAATGTGTCACATCTTGGGCATTATCACAATGTGACATAACCCTTAACAAATATCACAATGTGACATAACCCTTGATGAATGTCACTAATGTAACATAACCTGTGATAAACGCCACGATGCGACATAACCCTTATTAAACGCCCACTATCACATTATTAATGTGTCATGTCTTTTGTTGTGTTGACATATACCAACCAAACAGTGTAACAAAGCATGTATTAATGTCATACTATGATATAACCCTTGATAACATTGCAGTGAAACGTAAACCTTGATAAACATCACAATGTGACATAACATTCTACATTACTATGTAGAATGTGGATGGTTTAAACCATTTCTTTTGTCAAACGGCTATATATATATATAAAGAATTTTTTTACCTTTGCTCAATGTCGCATTGCGACATAACCATTGATGAACACGACAATGCAGCATAATACATGATATACATCACAATGTGAACGTCGAATGTCACATTATTAATGTGTCACATATTAGGTTGTTTTAGTGTATATCATTTTTTAATCCTTAATGAATATTGCAATGTGACAACCTTGTCACATTATTAGTGTGCAACATCATGGGCATGGTTGTCACATTATTACTGTGTAACATCATGGGCATTATTAGCATTTTTGAAAAAACCAGTCAAAATGCAACATAACGTTAATAAACATTAGAATGCAAAATAATCCATGAATGTTGAATGCCACATTTTCACCCTTTGTCATATTATACATATAACCTTTAAAGAACGCCATGAGATAACCTCTTACTCCAAAGTAATATTATATAATATTAATGTGCCTAAAACTCTATTATAATATTAATGTTATGCTTTTGTTCTAACATTTAAACATGACTTCATTTATTGTTATTTATGTTTTCATTATTGTCAAGGTCTTTTCATATTGTAAAGGTTAAACTTCCATTTAGATTATGTGATACTTAATATTATATGTTTATGTTTAAAGAAGTTAGATTAGTGTTATTGTATTTTATTTATGAAGATGTTATAAATGTTCATCCTATCTCTCTATCTAAGAAAAAAATAGCCACATCCATAACAATCATCACTGGAAAACTATTTTTAAATATATATATATAATTTTTGGAAAGAGTTGTCTAAAGACATTTTAGACAACGTTTTCTTTCATTGTTGACACAATGCATTGGGGCAACATGTAGCATAGGGAAGGTCCAACACACTTGTGATAATTCTTCATCATCATGGTTTGAATATTAATTCAAGATACCTTTAGTTTATGTATTAATGGTAAGCATGTACATTTACTCCAATATATGCACATTTAATACTATGTATACTTCTCTTAAGGCTTTGTCACTATATGATGGAAATGAAGAACTTATAATTTAGCTGTAGCTGTATGAGGCATACTTGCAATTTATAGGTTTTACATTTCAAATAAAGTTCATTATTCTTAGTCTTTCTCTTAAAGTAATACCATTATATGATGGAAATGTAAAACCTATAATTTGCTTTTTTGTATAGAGGCATACCTCTAATTTTATGTTTTATATTTCAAATAAAATCTCTGAGAGGATTTGATACCTATATATATATTTTTGTGGGATAGCTCAAGTGGTTGAGTGTTATAAGTTGTGAGCAAAAGGTTTTGGGGTCGAATTCTCGAGTGGCTACTTGTGGATGGAGGTGGAATAGGACTATCACGAGAGTTTAAGTTTTTACCTATTCCAAGACTTGCATGCCTTACTCTCTTCAAAGTAATCAACAAAAATGCATTCTCAAATTTGTGTGTCTAGCTTCTTTCTATTCTCTTTCAAGATATATACATATGTCAATGAACCAAAAAACACTCAAGTATACCATATTGGATCTTCTCCCAAACCATGCTTCTTCCAATGTACAATTTTTCACCACTGTTGTTGAACTAAATTAAGAATGTACATAGTTGTACCTACTATTTTCTTGCGCTTAAAATATAGATATGTTCATTTCAACAATAGTCTAATATTTATGCTTAGCATGATGGGGGGCTTAATCATGATGTTTGTCAATTATAAGTAAATTAGAAGGTCCATTAAAAGCTAAAATGTCCATATGGTGAGCCCTAGACAACAAAATCCTAAGTTAACATAATTTCCAAGAAAGAAATATGAACTCAAAAATATCAACTCAAGAAAGAAAGAATTCAAACTTATTATACTTTATAAACTTATAAACTTAATAATTTTGACTTTTATATATATAAAAATATAAAAATACAATTTTAAATATTATCAAAACATATATTGTTTTTTATTAATTTTATGTAAGTAACCTACAATATTAATCTTATTATTATTTGTTAAAATGAAATCATTAAAAGTCTATATTAATATCTATTTGTCTATAAAAAGATAGATGAGCTCGATAGGTGAGCTGGACAAAAATAGACAAAAAGAGGTATATAGTTGGAAAAAATAAATATAACTGCTGGACAAAATACAAATATTGAAGTTAAGATTGTGAACATGTTCATTATTTTATTTATTATAATTATTAATTTACTTGAAAGTGCGATCTAAATATGGGAAAGCTCTAATGACATTTGGACAAAAATACGAAAGAAATACATAAAATTAATTGTAAGACTATTCAAAGTTTTAGTTTGTGGTTTGCAATTATAGCGATTCTGTTGTGTAATTTAACTTACTGTTATTTTAATAATAATAGTATATATTAGAAATTTATGATGAAGCAGAAAGAATATTAACATGTCAACAAATCCAAAAGCACTAAAACAATGAAAAAAACAAAATACCCCTCAACAAATCCAATTGCACAATTAATTAACAGATTTTGGACCTTTCATCAAAGAAAGGATTCTGGTTATACACAAGTAATGGATGAAAGGATTCTGGTTATACACAAGCAATTCATTCCTTGTACAAATTTTAGGGTTTTAAACCAAAAAAGCTTTTTGGTTATCTGAATAATTTTTGAACTCGCCATTGATTGCCGTGGTGACTACGTTCGTCACCATCTCAAATGGGTCATTGAAGCCAAATTGTCCAAATAAGTTTCATGATAGGAAACCCAGAATAACTAAAACCCAAGGAACACCCACACTGCCAGCATGGATCTTTTGACAACCAAAAGAAGTTCTTGCAATATGAAAATATATAGGTACCCATGGCTTGTTCGAATCAAAACTTTGCATTTTGAGTCAGATAAGAAGCTGCCATAAAATTAGTTCTAAGCTATGAGAATATCAAAATATTGAAGTTCCATGATGAAATTTGAGATCAAGCTCTCTCTCTGTCGCAAGAAATTCTGGGATCTTGATCCAACTCTGACTGTATTTTGCTGGAGAATTCCTGTTCCTTTTTCTTGATTGTCCGGCGGTTAACTAAAACTTGGACATCTGCCTAAAATAGTGCTGTGACTCATCTGTGGTTAGAAATCTTGCATTCGCCCCTCGTGTAGAAAAGCTGCTTCAACCCCTTA
Organism: Pseudotsuga menziesii; assembly: GCA_001517045.1. Taxonomy (NCBI): domain Eukaryota; kingdom Viridiplantae; phylum Streptophyta; class Pinopsida; order Pinales; family Pinaceae; genus Pseudotsuga; species Pseudotsuga menziesii. The sequence goes on from LPNX011139103.1 coordinate 445,315, forward strand.
CCAAACCATAGTATACGATCACACCTGCAATTAATATAGTTCAGACAAATATTATCAAGCACAAGTTCAGTGAAATTACCCTTACTTAATAAGTTAAAATCAAAATCTTAAAGGCAAGAAAGTTTCGATTTGTATACCAGGCAGGAATACGACATTTGTGTCCAGCTTTGTTTTCGATGAGTGCAGAATACTGATAAGAATTCATGGCATATTTGTACATTGGAGCGAAGTTTATGGACCCTTCGAGCCATCCTTGAAATACACGTCCAACAACTTGCTCCATTTTCAGCTGGAATATATGAGCGGAGTATAATTAATACAGATCTTTACGATTATTAAAAGTCCGAATTAAAACACACAAACTCCATTACTATAGATTGCAGATGACAAAGAACTGAATGAATTAATTACCTGATCACTTTCCAATAGTGCCTGCCAATCTCCATTTTGGATTAATGACAAAATTATATCGGTGTCTGGTGATGACAATCGATAGTTTAAGTCCCCGAACCATAGGATTTGACTGCACATGAATCCATCCACGATCGTGGCGCAAGGCCCAGCTTCATTGTCTATGTGAGCAATTCTACCCAGATCTCTCTAGTAGCAACGTCGACGTAAGGGTAGTCGTCCGCATCGCCCTTTAATTTTAACCATCCCAGAAAATTCATCCACGTTCTCAGATTGAATTTACAGAATGCAGATAACTCTAAGGCCGCATGCTTAAGGAGATAACTATCTCCCGATCGGTGCGGGAGACAAAAAACTGATTCATAACCGATTCAACTCTGCCTGTTCAAGGTGGGAACAACAGATATGTCCACGATACGACACCATCGCCACTATGTTCAACGGCTTCCACCAGATGTGGATGGGAGCAACAGATATGTCCACGATATGCCACTATGTTCAACTGCTTCCACCAGATGTGGATGGGAGCAACAGATATGTCCACGATATGCCACTATGTTCAACTGCTTCCACCACACCTTAACTAATGCACTATTAATTGCTAGTTTAAAGATCATACGAAGAAACTGATCACATCCATACAACTGTCAAGCTTTGGTGAATCTTGATGATCCGCTCTAGCAAGTGAGGCTCCCAAAATATCACATATATATACGCCTATCAACGTAAAAATTGGTAGAAAATGCTTTTCTTATTTTTATTTTTGAAAATTATTATATAAATATATGGTGGATGCATATATTATTGTAGAGAGAAATATAAATGCTCAAATATGAAATAAAGAGGAGGATGATAGTTATTTAAGCTAATGCTTAAACACATGAAATTTTAGAGAGGATGAGAGCTTACTTACTACGAGACAAACTAACTAGTCTATGTGTAGTAGCAAGATGAATAATGACAAAATCAAATGGTAATCATTAAATGGGTGTTTTTTGTTTTTTGTTTTTTTTTTTGCCAAAGTTAGGAAGACATTTTGACAACTTGCATATATATATATATATATATACATAGCAGCTTCAAAGTAACACAATTGTCATAAAGGCGCAGCAACTACGACATATAGCATTGGTTGTTTGCAAGGTAGTGCAACAATGTCTTATATTGATAAAGCTAAATGATATAACAATTCATTAAAGGAAAAAAAAAATTGTTTATCTGAGTTACCAATACATGTGTGACAACTTCCAGGTATACATATAATAGCTTCAAAGAAACACAATTGGCATAAATGAGCAACAACTATCACACAACTTACAGGTATACATATAACAACTTCAAAGAAACACAATTGGCAGAAATGAGCAACAACTACAACATATAACAACTTCAAAGAAACGCAATTGGCAGAAATGAGCAACAACTACAACATATAGTGTTCATCGCTTGCAAGGCGATGCACCAATGTCGTATATTCGTTAATTCATTAAAGAAAAAAGAATTATATAACAAAAAAATATGAAAGCAATGTTAAGGTTTAAGATGGCATTAGTTGGTCTTTGTATGTTTTGTAAAATAACATATTCAATTTTATAACTCTTATCTTCGAATACAGAGAAGAAAGTACATTATAGATACTTAATGTCAATTATATGTATTATCATTAGCTGAAAGGAAAAGATCTAATGATATCAAAAGAAAGAAATCAAATAATACATTGCATAGCAGTTTCCATGGAGAAAATATTGTTGTTGTAAACAAAACATTAATCACATAACAGTTGTTATAGGAAAAAAATGCCAAAAAAATTATTTAATGGTCGAACAAGGGAAACCATATAATAGATTGCACAGGAGTTTTCATAGAAAAAAAATGCCAAAAAAAAGATTTAATTAATGAGCGGCAAGGGAAACCATATAATAGATTGCATAGGAGTTTCTATAGACAAAATATTATTTGTATTATAGGTCACATAGCAGTTGTCATAGACAAAAATATGTTATATATGTTTTAAGTAAGGTATGTTCAACTCTTGACCTATGTGAAACCAAGTTTGTGTTTAATAGTGGAGAATGTCTGATACAATATATGTAAATGGTTTGGCGTACAAATAGTAGAAATTAAAAAATAAGAAAATATGTCTAGTTGCTGGAATTTCAATTTTTTTTTGCAAAATTTGTTGCAGATATTGCAGAGCATGCAGATCTGAAGATGGTGCAGGGTGGGAAAACTTCTATCAAAAACAGTTGCAACATTATTTTTTTGGTATCCATAACTGTAATTGTGCCTTCACATTTGTCAGATTCTATAGACCATTTGCCAAAATTCGAAGCATGGAGAGATATGTAAATTTGATGAAAGTCACATAAAGTTGTTGCTAACTCATTTGCAAATAACGATTGTTTTGAAGGGAAGCCAATTTTTAATGGCAAAAATTGAAATTATGCAAAGATATGTAAAGTTGTTACTAAACATGTGCAAAGAAAATTTGTTTTGAAGCGAAAAACAATTTTGGAATGTAAAATTTAGAAGAGAAAAGTAAGATACAAATTTTGTGAAGCATTCTGGGGAGATTGCCACCTCTTTTGTGGAGAAATGTATTGAACAAGAAGCAACACAATTGACAAAAATGTGGCAGCTAGTTGTATGTGTAGTTGTTTGTTCTCTCTATAGTCAAAACATTTTGCAATGGCATTCGGTTGTCAACAGTACAAAAGAAAGGAAGCTGGCCATCGATTCAAGGTAAAGACGTAGTATTGGTTACAAAGACGTATTTGGTTGTAATTTCTGGGCAAGTTTGTTTGAGCAGTGCACCTTGCAAAGTGCATTCTATAAAGTCATCATTTGTTTCCAAATTGCATTCGAGACTGTGTTCAAATCGAGATTTTGTTTCCTATTTGCAGAATGTACAGAACTGAAAATTTTGGATCATTGGCAGATTGGAGGTGTTGCAGATAGCTCGAAATGGGGGAGTCAGGACACTTTTGGGTTTGAGGATTCCTTGAATTTGTTGAATCATAGTCATGGAGCATAAGAGATTATGAATAGACAAAAAGCTGATGGTTGTATTGTTTAATGAAACAGAATAAAAAAAACATGTTTTCTTTATTTAGCCTTGTTAAAATAAGATAAAAATGTCTGCATTTCGCTTTATGCTTGTTTAATGAAACAGAATAAAAAAAACATGTTTTCTTTATTTAGCCTTGTTAAAATAAGATAAAAATGTCTGCATTTCGCTTTATGCATATGCAAATGTATATAGGAAGAAAATAGAGAGGCATAGCAGCTGGCTAAGAAAAAAACACGTGTTTTTTAATCAGCAACTGGCATGAGGTTTTGAATCGCATAGTCATAGTCCATTGGGTCGATAAATGTCGGTGGTGGTGGTGGTGTTCGTATCAGATGGATGCCTCTTGCTCAGTTTCTAACTACGTTTTTAAAAAGATAAAATGGAGCATCATCGGATGCAAGTTGTTCTTGCACTTGCAGGAGGAGGTCTTTATATGCTTCCTCAACTTGTATATGAGGAAGTTAGCAAGAACCAGCTATTAGCGTTTGTCAATACTGGAACAAAAACTGCTATTTTGCATCTATTTCTAGTTTTTTTTTTCTTTTTTTTCAAAAGAAAATTGCGAAGGAGAAAACAAAAGAATGGAATTGTTTTTTTTAGCAAAACAAATTATATACAAGTAACTATTGTTTACAGTTGCATGGTCAATTGTTGTTTCACCGTCTTTGATGTAGAAATCAAATTGTTCGATTGTTGTATTGTGCTACTAAACAATTATTGTTGCAACTACACCCACAACATAGTTGTCATTTGAAGTCAGAAGCTCGGAAATTGTCATATCTGGAGGAAGTTTGTGCATCGCACAAACCAGATCGATCGTTTTTATTGTTGTGTTTGCTAAGACGAGAATCGAATATTTTCCGTCGCCTCGTTCGTATTGTCTCTTTTTTCCAGGCTAACCAATGAAGCGTTTGATCAAGTTGTGATTAACATTGGCTGTGATAGTCATCTGGCCATCTTTGTCCACCACGTATGCGTGCAAGATGTTTGCTTTAACTGGGGAATTTTGATTTTTGTTTTGAGAAGGCTCATACACAACTAGAACATCTCCTTCAAAGACATTGCTAGAGGTTGTTGTACAAATCTGTATGATGGTAGATGGTTGCACCAGTGTTTGTTTTAGCCTACAAGCCATAGAATAAAGAGACATGAGAAGTTTGCAACTGGAGAGGGAAAAATGAACAAAGGTCATTAAAATGATATTAGTATGTATTGAGGGATTGAATTTACAAAATGAAAGAAATAAGTGGAATAAAAAATAACCTTTTCTGGCTATCTTTGTTGACGTTGTGTCTACCGCTGGTGTCTTTGTTTCTGGAACTTTGTCCATTGGTGGACTATTTTTCTATTCTACTGTTTCCATGAAAGCTTCAGTAAGAATGCAATCTTTCTTTTTCTTGTGTTTGTCACAAAGTGTTTGGGAGTAGGAATTCTATGCAGTGTGAGCAAACACAACAAGTGTAAAATGGCATTGGACATTATTAAAGCATGCAAAAAAAACTAAACACAATTGCATGGATAAAAACAGTGTGTTAAATGAGATGACCTTTTATATTGGTTAGCAGAATCCAATTTCAGCAGCATTCAGTAAGCAGTTTTTTTTTTTTAATCCGCCATTTTTTTTTGTAAACTGGAGAAAATGGAAGATGATTGATGTAAATGTTTTGTTTTTTTGTGTGTTTTGTTTGTTAGTCTTTTTTTTATATCACTGTGGACAATATATCAACAACCTATGTTTTTTTGTTTGTTGTGTATGCCAAGTTGAAGGCAATGTTCTTTTCAAGGTTTTTTCGTGCTTTTATTTTTGTCTCGCCGGAGAAAAAAAAAACGTGCTAATTCAAAGATTTTTTTTTGTTTTTTTGTTTTGCTTTGCAAGCCAGGAGTTTTGTTTTTTTTTCTCCCTATTTTGGATATCGATGATTGCATATATGAGAGCACTATAGTTTTTATTTATGTTGAGATTGTAAGTGTTGTATGTGCATGATCTAGTTACACATCATAAATAAATTAACTATCGTATGAAGGTATCGATAAGAAAGTGGAATTGGAATTGTGGCAAGTCCAATATGCATAAGAGATAGTGAAAACAAGGCCATCGATTTGGAGACCTGTCCAAAAATGGTCAATCATTGAGCCGTTTTGTTGTTTTATTTTTTTTTGTCTTAGATACCTTGATTTCATAAACAATTGCAATTTTTTCTTTGTAGATATTTCTTGTAGCATGTCAATGTCAGTTATCACGAACTGTGGATTGTTTATGCTTGATAATAACATTTGTTGAAGTATATGAAAGAGGGTTTCTAACTCAGCATGTGGCTTGCCAAAAATGTTAACTATATTTAAGGCACTTGCACTTACTTTTATTTTAGTGGCGATTGTCTCGATAGATTTTTTGGTGTAAATTTCTAATTTCATAATGAGAATGTTTTCTTAAATCAATGTAGGAATACCACTTAAAATGTTGGTAGACAATTATAACTGTCTTTTTTCATTAGGTGGTAGATGCAAATGTGTTTCTTGTAAACATACTATTGCAAATGCATGCTGCCACTATTCATGGAAGAAATGAGCAAAAGTTCTTTATTTAGAATTGAGTTTAAGCCATATTGAAAACATCAAGAACATTGTTTTTGTAATATGTCTATTTCTACTGAAAAAAAAATCTCTAGCCTATTTAAAAGAGAAAGACATCTCATATCTTTAACACGAGACAATGTTGTGTAAACAAGCCCACAATGTTGTGTAATTCCTTGTGCTCTATGAATTGTATGCTCACATGCTAATTGAACTGGAAATTGTGTGCGGGTGACATTATTTTTATTTTCAGTAGTTATTTGCAATGTGATTCTTTGATTGGTGTCCATGAAGATCTAATTTCATATGTGAATAGAAAATCAGGGTCACCTTTGGTATAATGTCTAAACAATCCCTCTCCACCATTTCCTAAACCATCTTTAGTTGTGTAGTTTTCCTCCTATTAGTTCAACGAGCATGTTTTGTTTCAATGTTATAGTAGAAGGCAATGCATGTGTGGCTTTGTCAAGTGGATCAATTTTGTTATCATGTGTCGTGAAAACAAATGATTCTTCATTGACAATCGATAGAATCTTTGAATTGTGTTGTTGCATGTCTTTAATAGTATAGATAAGGGAATGTTGGGTCCATTGGTGGCGGTTTGTAACAATGTCAGTTCAAGAAGTCAATGTCATCCATTGTATGTGAACATGTTCACATTCTATTTAGAATGTCTATAAAGTCTTTGTTTTCTTGTGTGACTATTGTTTAGTTCATAGAATCTGATATTGTCAGTACAAAAGCTATATGGGAATGTTTGTTGATGGAATCTAGGTTGTTCAAAAATACAAGAATCATGAACTAGATGAGCTTGACAAAAGTCACCATTGAATATAATATTGAGGCCGCCAAAAGGCTTTGTTGTAGTATACATAATTTCTCTAAGTATCTTGTCTATGTTGAAAAGCATTCGAGATCCTATCGAAGAGACTTCATCAATTAACAATACTTTCAATTGTGCATATTCCTTTTCTAATTGGTCAAGGCTATTGGACTTTAGAGAGACCATTTTTGAAGAGCCAAATGGTAATCTTAGAGCAGAATGAATTGTAACATCGTTAACATTGTATGTATCTTTTCTAGTAAATGCAAGAACCAAGACATTTCTTTTCAGAGGGTCTCTTTCAATTTGTTTGTCGTAATAATGCAATAAACCATGGTAGATTTGTTTTGCAGTATGTGTTTTTCCTATCCATGCAGTAGTCAAGAACAAGTAGATTGGAGTCAAGGGATCATTTATTTTTCTTACAAGAATTTATTTTGCTATTGTTTAGTGTTTTTCTGAGAGCATGATATTCATATATGGAGAGAAAAAATGGTTTTTCCAACAATTTGTAGGTGTCAATTCCATGTATTATCTGATTGGTAAGTTTGTGTAGAAGGTCACTATGAATGTTATAATGTTCAAACGAAGGCATGGCAACTATTTTTATTTTATTTTTCTGATGAGTCAAAACAAGGGATTTGCTCAATATTGTGTTCAACAGTTTCAGATGCAATGCCAAGGGAACCCCATTTTGTTGATGTTGATGCTACAAACCTTTGTTCAAAGACGTCTATTTTTTCCTTGTATATTATGAATGCTTGGGACCATGTTTTGAGCTTATTTTTGTGAAAGATGTATTTGTCTCTATGTGGAAGAAAGAGAATAATTTTTTCTCGATATCTTTTTCCTTGTTATAATGAATGCAACGTATGATACATGGCCTATTTCTTTTGATCGTTTTTCCATGCATAGAGAAATAAGACGATGCATATTTGGCTAGTGAAATGGTTTCAAGCTCTTCAGGATGTGTGATGTATTTGTCCAAAACAGAATCATAGACAATGTCTTCTAAATCATAATGTTCTTGTTCGAAAAGCAAAGGCCTCTTTAACACAACTATTTGTCTATCATCTAGTGCAATGTTTATGAAAATTTCCTTTATTGAAGATGAATACAGAGGCAATGATAGAACAATATGGACTACTTGTCTAATCAACGTTACATATTCAAAACTGCATTTCCAAGTTTGTGTATGGATTCAATTTTCCCATCAATATCAGCAAGACACCGGTGTTTGAATTTTTTAACACAATTGTCATATTGCGACGACATCCAACACAAATTGTGCGTATGTGTTTGCTCCCCATAGTTTTGGCATTGTGCAAATGGGTTAATACATATGTCAGAAGGATCCCTTTTGTGTATCAAGGTACGTCGATTGAGCAAAGAGCAAAGCATCAAAATGTAGTTGTCCCTTATTAATTGCAAGTCCATCAAGGAATTTTCAAAACTGGTGTTTTTTTGGTATTTTCAATTTTCTAGGATGGAGAAAATTTATTTGGTTCTCTGTTGAATAACATCATCAGCATGTTTGAGTTGCTCTAAGACAGAAGAGCATGTTGACAAGTAGCAATCGACGAAAGTAATAATCTCATTTTCAATATTCTTTCCATAGATCGATGCATCTTTAATCCAAAACATGCTATGCTCGTGCTCATTTCTTCTTTGTTGATACTCTATTCTAAAGAAAAAAACTTGCACCTTTCCATATATATGTTTTTTTTTGCACCGAGAGTAGCGAGGTGCTTACAACCCAGCATGGAGGAGATGTGTAATGTTACACGTTACGAACTAATGTTATGTACCAAAAATACAAAGAAATTAATTTTTTATGTCGCCTCATAAATAAAACCAAATAAAAATAATTAAAAAATACATATTCACTCATAAAATAAAAATGTAAATCCAAATAAAATGTCATTAAGAAAATAACACCTCAAGAAATTGGATGCCTCTCGGTGCTTGATAGATTCGCGCTTAGGATGGATCTATGTTGGTTTAAAAGTAGAGACTTCGAGGTTGACATCCCATGTCTGTAGTAATGAGTACAAATGACTGGGTTTCTTCTGATTAATGAATCAATTGTTTGTTCTAGAAAATTTCTAGGTGTATTTTCTTTGTTGGTTTCTTCAACTTGCTATAATGTTGTGCATGAAGGACTCCAAAGATGTTCTACACTTGTAAATGTTACAAAAAATGTTGGAGGACCAAGTTGGCGAATCATTGTGAAAAAGACCCTTTTTCATATTTTCATAATAGTCAAGTGATGTTCTTATTGATTTTAAGGAACGATATGCTAATGGAGTTTTAATAATTTTTTTGAGGTTGGCCTTTAATTTTACTTCTTTTGATGTTATTTTTTTGCCTTTTAGTTCCCTGATACATACTAATATCATAGTAGTATTAGATATTTGTTTTATAATGACTTTAATTACCTTGAAAAATATGTTTGTTCCATGTGTCTCAAAGTCATGACTTTCATGTTCTAGCTCCCATTTTGCTACATGCTGATAGGAGAAGAGATCAACAATGTCTTATGATCTATTGAAGCCAAAAGACAATGTAGGTAAATTTAACTCCTTAGAATACTTATCCTAAAATATGCCTAGTGGACGAAAGTGCTATAAGGGTGCTATCTCTATTATTTGGTTGCTTAATTCATCTCCGAGTTGTGTTTCTTCATATCCATGTATCAATGTTTCAGATATTGTGTCCATGTCATTTTCATTGTCATAAGTTGTTGTTTCTTTGAAAATATCTAGATTATTTGTTTCTTGTTGTAATGTTCTATGAAGCATTTGTTCCCAATAATGGTTGATAACAATGCCTTTGTCTTTGTAGAGTTTGGTTTTGCATAGGTTTGTAAGTGCAATCATTACATTGTTTGGGTGAATATTTCCAAACAAAAATGCATTTTTGTACTCTAATTTTATTTTCAACATAACAACAATTGTTGTTGTGTCATCTAGGATTCTAGGCAATGCCAATTGAACCTTGTCTAGATTAGTTGGCACATTTATTATCGTTTCGGTGAGGCCTAGTTGAGATATTTTATAGCCAAGTTGTCTGATTTGTGCAAATGTTGTTCTAGGTGACAGTGTTGATCGGAATATTTCACCTCCCGCGGACAACAAGGTGTTCCGCTGGTATAAATGGTTCAGATACAGAACAAATAGATCACAGAGGTTGATAACCACCCCTAGACGCTATAGATATCTGGAATACGAGGCTTTGATAGTTCACCTATGTACCTGTAAAAGAGTTCAACACGAAACAGATCAAAGCAACCAGAATATGATCTACTAATCTATGCTAGTGACTAAGGAATCTAGCAATATATATCTGAAATCAAACATCAACAATATATATGGGACATAAAATCAACTTGCATTAGAAATATGAAGAAGTTTACAACCAAGCCTTAGTGTTGACATGCATCTCCATGAAACCAACTCTTCATCCCCAAAAGATCTGACTCTAGCTCTCTATGCTCTCTCCAAATGATCTTGGGCCAAGAATCAGTCCAACAACATAACGATACCTTCAATGTTCTCCCCTCAACCATGGCTATGAGCTCATATATATAGGGCTTTAATGGATAGATATGGTTAAGAAATTAGTGGGTGATGTGGCCTCTAAGATCCTAGGATGAGGGATCTCGAGCTCAACCAACCCACAATAGTAGGGATAAGGGATATCTCAAGGCTTATCATCTAGAAACCTCGAGAAGCTTCTCTTTTTCCCTTTTTACCCAGGGTACCGTGCTTCTCCTTCTATGACAGAGTGGTTCTGGTAATAACCGCCTATGGACCAAGGGTAGTAGGCGGTGGTACCGCTTGTGGACAACCGATGAAAAGCAGTGTGAGCAAGGGTACCGCTCCTGGACAAAGGGGGATGCACGGTGCTGGGAATTTGTATGACAGACTGATAAGAAACCATTTAGTCTTCACTCCAGAAGCTGTGATTCACGGCAAGTAGGTATGTCAAAGGTCTTATCATGTGATGGTGACAGGATTTTGGTATAGCAGGATGCCCCCCAAAGCATAAGTCTTAGAGTGATACAATAAACGAGAGCTTTGAGAACAAGTCGTTTCCAGGAGATGAAAATGTTGGCTTGATCGGAGCATGCAGTCAAGTAGGCATCTGTAGTACATCAATATGTTGACTCATAGACACAAGTAACCAAACTCATAGCTGCATACCAATACAAGGTAGATCCATGAGTGGAATAAACAAGCATGGCTACTAGAATACAACATAGATCCATGTGATAGAGGACTCAAACTTGGACATAGCTACCAGACATACAACGTAGATCTATGTCATACAGACACAAATTTGAGCATAGCCACGACCATACAAATGTGGATCCATGCTAGATATACAAAACTCCATCGCAACCTGGGGAAAAAGCAATGAGCGCTTTTAAACAAATGCCCAGGGTCTTCGTCTCGTCTTCCACAAAGTACGATTCTATCCATGTGATTACAATGATCTAAAGTCAAACATGGTAGAAACCACTTGATTACCAGTTGATGATGTGAACCGTTAACAAGTGCAAGGGAGATCACTATTAATGTCAATGATTCCCAAGGTACTCTAGTACAATCTACTGAGTCCAAATAGATGTCCTAATGTCGAACACCCAGTTGATTCTGTCGATAAAAGGTCAATGATGTGAACCTACGTCGAGAGTAAGAGAATCTGTCATTAAGGCATATAGATCTCAAGGTACTAAATATTGTTTCTAATACTATTTCTCGAATGATGAGCTAACGTCAATGGGAATAGTCTCATCGAAGGAGGGCCATGATGAGTTCCACATCGACGACATGAAACTCGGAACATAGTTCTGGAATGATGTGAACATAGTAACCATATGACTGACTCAAAGATACTGACACAAAGGCTATGTATACTACAGAGGTAAGACTTCTTCAGATTCCCTTTGAACATCGAGCAACACAACAAAATGACTTGGCAGCATGACTAGATAGGACAGATACACAATGCGACAGTGGAAAATGCATTCTTTTGAAAGACTCAAAGGATTGGCATGACTCATGAAAGTGGATCATCATGAAGATCAGCTGAATACCCAATTGACTGACATGATTGTGCAAACAAGTGCCATGTTCAAAGGTAATGACAAAACAACTGCCATTATTTACAATATGATTCCCTTTCCCATTTACCCCATCATGATCGATAAGTGCCTCTTTTCGGTTTTACAAGTTCAAAGAGGGTGACAAACACTTGATATAGCTTGTCAGAAGACAAGTCCAGTCTCATATATTTTATGAACCTGAGAGAGGATGGGTTCGTTCCCAAAACGGGTTTCTCAATGTTTAATTTAATGAGTCCACTGAAAAAAAACTCGGTATCATTCATGTTTAGAGAGTCTGAACGAATACGGAAGAAGACTGCATGGGGGTCCTTTTTCGTGTGATTTAGTCTCTAAGGCCCGAAAAAGTATAAAATCATACCTTAGAGAACTCTTCCAGTCATGATAGGCTGGAGCATTCCTTTCTCGTAAATAGTACTATTCAAGCCGAGAAAGAGATAACCTACCGTCGGATAGACGACCCTTCAAATACTTTAACGAGCGTGAAGAAGACAAGATCGCCCGACAATCTTTTCGTATTTAGGGAGCCTGAAAAGGGTTTAAAGAGAACTCCATGAGGTTTCTTTACACAATGTCACTTTTTATGAGCCTAGTAAGATTCGTAAATGGACTCGACTATATTTTCATGTTTAAGGAGTCTGAAAGAAGATGTGAAAAGAAGACTCCATAACGTTTCTTTACACAATGTCATATTTTACGAGCCTGGAAAGAAACTTGAACTAGACTCAGAACTTTGATACTAGATTTTAATGAGCATGACAAAGTGTCGTAATACACGCTCAACGACCTTTTCCATTTTGTGAAAGTACGAAAAATTCATAAAAAAACTTTCCAAAGATTTTACTAAAGTCAACCTGCAGACGACTCATAAACAAGTGTTAAATGCATCCAAAATCAACATTAAGGGATTACGATAATAGATTTTGACCAGAACATGGTGTAATGTCAAAACTATACTAAGTCAGACCCAAAAAATGTCTATATAAGGCAAGTAAATAGTAAAAAATCAAACATTTCACTATTTACATCTAGCAGAGAGCACTTGGAGCATTTTTTAGCCAGATCTTCCACAGCTGATACTGGGAGTTTCCACTGTCCATTTTCAGTCTCGTCAGTTGCAGGTAACAGCTAAGACCTTCATCTTTCATTTCATAGCTTTTATTTTGGGATTTGGTGGGGTTTTAGGCCTATTTGGCAAGCCCTAAAATCCAATTTGCGGGCACCATGGCTACCCCTTGCGGGATAGGCGGTACCACCCAAGAACCGCGGCAAGAATATGGTGGACAGGCGATGCCACCGCCTGTCTCCAACGAGGCACAAGCGGTGCCGGCCATGGAGAAAATAAACCAATGATATATACAAAATTTACTCATTCTTTTGATTTGTGATGACTCAAGGATGATATTGATGTATATCATTGTTGTTTTTGGCAGGTCTAGGATTCCAAAATATGGTGATATGGAAGGAAAGAACGCATGATGACGAGGATGCTGCTACTGAAAGGAATCCGGTTTGTATTGCCGCACTCCGAAACTATGGGCTTCTAAAGTTCTTTCGGACACCGAGCATGGTGTCCCATGAGAGACTACTGGAACACATACTGAGAATGTGGAATCTATAACAACAATATTTCGAGGTGGGGGCACATATACTTACAGTGGAGGTAGAGGACATCTAATTCCTGACTGGCCTATCGAGACGGGGTGCCCCTATCTCACTGACAGGTTCCAGTGGTGGGGACATTACCACCAGAGAGCTCATAGATTGACACTGTGCACTAGGTACAGGCACATCAGGGAAGAAAATCCCCATCATGGCAGTGATAGACAGGGCTCTACGGATCATTCTATTCACCATGCAGAGGGTGGCAGGGAGCCAGGGTGTACATCAAGCTTCCAGGGCACATATGCTATATGCCTTAGAGGTAATGGCACCTACGGTGTTCAACTAGGTGGAAGCATTGCTTCCAATATTCAAGGATCAGCTGACTAAATGTCAACTGGGAGAGCTGAAGCAGTTCAGCTTCGGTTCCATCTTAGATTGTTTCTTCTTTGAGCGCCCCCCCAAGATGAGGCCCCAGGTGAATTTTAGAGTTTGAGAGCACGGGACCCCCACATGCTGAGGTGGGTCCAGATCATGGCTCGCACAGGAGCGGGTAGGGGCAGAGTGAAGTTTGGTGATGCGTTCTTCAGATGGCTGTGGGATCAGATGCTCATGGTCGAGGACTATGCCTATGCGGGCACAGATTTTATAGGTGATCCTGACCTACCACTCCTGCCTGGAGGGCAGTGGGGAGACATTGTTAAGAAACAAGAAACCCTAAAGATGAAAAATGTTTTTATTTTTTTTTATGTTTTATATTTTTTATGATAAGTGACGAGACTTGTTTGTCTTCATACAGATGTTGGAGCAGCGAGGCCTGGAGGAGCATCTCCATTAGACAGGCGAGCCGGAGCTCGCTTCGTGCCACAAGGTGATGATATCACCGGGGAGCTGGAGGAGAACCTTGAGAGGTTGACTCTGGACATCTCAGATGCTGACATAGATGACCTCCCGACTAGATATCATAGATCTACGGTGGGAGTACCAGGCCGATTTAGCCGGCTACTATGCAGGGTGGCTCGAGCAGTGATGTGCTATCATGAGCACCACTAGTAGATGAGACATGTATACTGAAAGCTGATAGATTCAGGATTTTGTATGATGATTTTACCTGAAATCCTATGTGCTTCAGATGAGGTCTCGGGACCTATTTTTGTAACATTTTTTGTATATATATATATACATATACAGACTTTTACATGATGTTTATATGTTTCAAATGGATAAATGCATTTTCTATGAGTTATATATGTCTTTAAATGTTTATTTACAATGTACCATTTTTGATTAACGTCATGAATGGGAAATATGCCAATCTAGGATGTAATTAGCCAATGAATCAACAACTACATTATGTTCCCTAGGGATATGCCTATATGTAATGGTTCCAAATGATCTTTCTAACAAACGTACCCTCCAAAAGTGGCGGAGGAGCACTGGGTTACTAATGGTGTAGACATGGTTTAAATGACAAACCATGAGCTGAGAGTCAATCAAAACTACTAGATCACAGACATCCTGGGAGGCAACTTCAGTTAGAAGACCGATGACCGCTTCATTCTCGGCGATGTTATTAGTAGCGGGACCTAAGAAAACCGCTCCTGAACTGACCAAATCTTCAGCTAGGGAATAGAGAACCCAAGCAGCCGAGGCTAGATTCAAGGTGTGGCGGCAAGCACCATCAACGAAGCCGTAGAAAGCCATCTGCATGACCAAAACATGGTATAAACAGACGCAGACACCAAAACTCAAAACCATCTTGAAAATACTGAAAACACACTGAAAGTCAATCAATATACATATATACAAGATACCATCCAAGAAAACCTAGGCATAGTACCTTTTCAGGTACAACCCATTGCGAGGTTGCCCCAAAGGGATTCCATCATAATCTACCAACTCATAGGCTCCTTTCTCTAACACCTTGGAAATAACGAAAGGTCCATACCACATAGACTTGAACTTACCCTTTCCTAGCTTGTCATATCTCTGGTCATAAGTCAAAACTAGGTCACCCTCGTTGAAAACATGAGGCTGGACGAATTTATCGTATTGCACCTTGACGCATTTCTTTTGTGCCTCATTAGCCAAGGCAGCATCTCTATGAGTTTCATCAAGGTTATTCAAGTACAAAAATATTGCTTCCTCTGCAAAAGTGTTTGGGAGAAGTTCGATGGCGAGTTGTAAAGATGGAATTTGACATTGGATCGGTAAGGTAGATTCAAGTCCATAGACAAGTTGGAATGGCATGAAACCAGTAGCTGTTTTCATGGAAGTCTGACAAGCCCAAAGAGCGAAAAAAAGAACGAGATGCCAATTGGATTTATGATCTCCAACCATCTGACGAAGCATAGTTTTTAAAACTTTGTTAATGGCCTCTACCTAACCATTAGCTTGCGGATAATACAACATAGAGTTTTCATGGTGAAAACCTAGCTTGGCACTCAATTCATCCATCATTTTATTACGGAAATGGGATCCGTGATCAGTGACGATGGACTGCGGAACTCCAAATCTAGCTATGATATGATTGAACAAGAAGAGACAGTCTTACCATCTTCTGCATATGTAGGCATGGCCTCAGCCCATTTTGTAAAATAATCCATGGCTACAATGATGTAACCATGCCCCCCGGTTGAGGTAGGTTTACAATGCATGAAGTCAATCCCCCATTTGGCAAAAGGGCCAATGGCAATGATGGGGTGAAGTGGAGCAGGATGGGTGCGCTTTTTGGGATAAAAATGTTGGCATGGTGGGCATTTCTTAATAGCCTCGTGACAGTCTTTGAAGACAGAAGGCCATAAATAGCCAGCGCGAAGGATTTTTTGGGCTGTAGCCATCCCAGATAAATGACCGCCACATGCTCTAGAGTGGCAATCATTTAGCACGTGTTCAACCTCCTCACCTCATGAGTGAGGCATTGCTAGAGAACAGAGTCAATCCCACGTCTATACAAGGTATCATTCAAGATAAGGTAGTACTTCGCGTGGTGACGGATGCGGCGACGATCATCATGAGATAGATGCGGCTGAAAACACAGGGTTTAGAGATAAATCAACAAATCTCGATACCAAGGATCAATAGTGCTAATTAGGAACAAGAATTCATCTGGAAATGAATCGCTGGGCTTAGATTCCGTGGTAGCACAAGGAAGATCACATATAAGCTCGACAAAAACCAAGGATTTCTTTGATGTAGCCTTGGCAAACTCGAGATCGAATTCCTGAAGGATGACGATCCAATGGGAGTACTTGCCCTCGAGTAGTTGACGAGTTAGAATGTAGTACATCGGGTTCTGGTCTGCCAATATGGTGGTAGTGCGAAGCAGAATGTAGAGACGAAATTTTTGCATAGCAATGACAGTGGCCAAAGCTAGCTTCTCCACATGTGAATGACGGGTTTTAGAATCAATGAGATTCTTACTGGCATAAAAAATCACATGCTCCTGACCATGGAGATTGTCCTGCACTAAAACCATGGCGATGGTAGTAGCGGAGGCAGCAATATACAAGAGAAAATCCTTTGAATAGTTTGGGGGGTGTATCACGGGTGAATGAGTCAGAGTGTGCTTAAGACTATCAAAGGCGCATTGGGCCTGGTCATCCCAGAAGAATGGAGTGTTCTTCTTGGGGAGACACATATAACCGTGCATTTTCTCAGCGAAATTGCACATGAAATGGCGGAGAAATTTTTTCTTCCCCTGCAAAATTTGGAGTTCAAGGATGTTGGTTGGGACTGGTAGATTAATTATGGCGACAATCATCAAAGGATCGATCCGGATGCCATCTTTGGATACCACAAAGCCAAGCAGACGTCCCGTCTCAACGCAAAAAGCACATTTATGTGGATTGAGCCATATATTATAATGATGACATCGCAGGAATATGTCTCTAAGATGACCGAGATGGTCCTCCCGTCGCTATGAATGAGCAGGGAGGTCATCAAGGTATGGTTCAACAATATGTTTAATGTCGTGAAACACATAGGACATCGCACGTTGGAACGTGGCACTAGTGTTTTTCAAGCTGAAAGGTAACTTCTTATATGCAAAGGTTCCCCATGGGAAAATGAATGCCATTTTATGCTGATCGACGGGCAATATCTCAATCTGATTGTAGCCGGAGAAGCCATCCATGAATGAAAAGATGACACTTCCAGCACAGTTGTCGATAATTTGATCGATGTGCAGGGTAGGAAAGTTGTCCTTGGGATAAGCTTTATTTAAATCCCTAAAGTCGATGCAGACTCTAATGGTGCCCCACTTTTTATTGATAGGGACAACGTTGGATACCCATTCCGTCAGAGGTATAGGATAAATAAAACCAGCTTTCAGAAGTTTCTCAATATCAGCTTTAATAGCTGTGGCCTTCCAAGGATGGACTTGCCTAAGTTTCTACCTGATAGGTTTAGCCATGGGATAAGTTTTAATCTCGTTGACCACAATGGAAGGGACAATCCCTGGCATTTCTTCATAAGACTAGGAAAAAATATCATGGAATTCCTTAAAAAGTGCCTTATATGTTTCAGATTCATTTGTGGAGCAGTTCTGCCCAACATGAACATGCTCAATAACATCAGGCTTGGTTGATATGTCAATTGGGTTCGTCTAAGTAATGTTGCAAAGGTTTCCTTTAGAATCTGTATCTTGCAACAATATAGGACTTTGCAGAACGTTGACAATATCAATAGGAAACAAGGATGAAAAATCATGGCTACCCGAACTAGTATTGGGGAGGAACATGGATCTATGATGGTGAACCTCCCAAATGGGCTCATCTGTGTTCATGATCTCTATAATGGACTCGTCGGAAGGAAAAGTCTCAGAGAGATAGTCTAGAACTTGAAGAGAAGGTTCTAACCAGTATGGTAAATGGTAAGGATCCAAAGCCACTAAATGAATGTCATTAGTGTGATCATCGGAGCAAGTTTGAATGGTGTCATACATAGCTTTGTGTGGACTCAACGAGGTGGACTCAACAACATTTGTGCTCGGGGGCTCAATATCAAATGAGGCGATCATATGTACTGTCGCGGTATCCGTGCTAGGAGGAGTAGAGGGAAAAATCCCCATGAGGGATGAATCCTTCATCATACCTACCCCAATCGACTGGTAAGGAGGAGGGGACTGACCTAACATGGGGATGCTATTAGCCGTGGAGGTAGTAACATCCGGTGTACAGAAATCAAGCTGGTCGATGGTAACAATTCTCCCGAGATGCGGGAATTGGACCGTTCGAAATACTGTTGAAGCAACAACATTCATGGCATCGAGCCAATTCCTTCCTAAAAGGAGGTTATAATCTAAAGGGGCATCTACCACTTCTACTTGGATGGAAACGGTTTTCCCCCCCAGCTCGACCACGAGGGATGATATGAGGCCATGGGGTTGGAAACCCCATCCATCAAAGGATTTAAGGGTCGTAGGTGATGTAACAAGCTCGGGAGATCCAAGAGCTTTCCAACAAGTCAGAGTTAACACCGAGGTTGAAGCTCCTTCATCTTGTACCGTTCGAAAGAATTTATTTCCCACTACTTTCATAATGATCTGAAAAGCAAGTTTATGTGGTAATCTAGGTTTATAGTTCTCAACATTGAAGTGAATCAATTTAGTGTTATCCGGGTCTACAGCTCCTAATGCAATCAACAAGTTCTTGCGCCGTGAAGGGAAACTTTGGAGTACTTCTAGGGTAGACATTGCACAAGGTGCCTGAGCGAGATATTCAACCACATTATAGAATTGAGCAGCTCAGGCATTGGGATTAAAGACAACCTTCTGAAGAGTACTCTTGGGTGGGCAGAAAAATCATGTCGAGAGTAGGCTTCTCGATGGACAAAGGAATAGTAGACGAGGATTCCGGAGAACTAGTGGAGGGAGCTTTCCCTGAAGAAGATTGATCTTCTTGCTTATCTGTGGGTTTATCATAATTCTGGCTTTGAGTTTGCAGATGGATGGTATCTGAGGACATCATATGAATTTCTTTCGATGAACTAGAGTTACCTGATTCGACATGTGGTCTACCAGCTGTTGTTGAGAGGGAAAAGGATCCGTAAGTACTGCAAGTGCGGGATTAGACTTCAAAATTTGGGAGATCTCGTCCTGACGGCGACACTCCTTTGAGAAGTGGTCACCAACACATAATAGACAAGGGTATTTAGCCTTCCTTTTCCCTGTGTTGTTGTCACTATTGGTTGATTGTGGGGTCTCTTGCTGGTTTCTAGGTTTTTTATTTCGATTTTTATCTTTTTTTTTATTACCCGAGGTTTGAGTACTTTGAATAGAATTGACCTCGGCAGAAAACTTGGGAGTCGAAGGAGTAGCAGGTTGGGTTTACTTGGCAGGTTTAGATGCGGATGGGGACTGGATTGAACCAACAATCCCGTCAATAGGTACTTTTGCTGATGGCTTGGTAGGGTCAGTACTGGGGAGAGGAGCTTGAGGAATCAAGTCATAAAGAGTCCCGGACTGGGAATAAACCAAGTCTAGGTACTGAGCCCGAATAATAGCCTGCTCTTCGGTAATGGCACCACCCATGGCCACATCTCGGGCACTAGGAGGCAACAAGGACTTAGTGAACCAATCAGCTAACAACTGATCCGGAATAGGGGCCTTAATAATTCTTCTCCGCCTTCTCCACTTATGAAGATGGTCAGAAATGTGGGTGGAGGTGTTCTGTCGCAGATAAGTTAAAAGATCAGTGCCTGTTTCATAACAAATAGGGAGCTGAAAATGCGTAAGAAATACATTTGCCAACGAGCCAAAATCCACAAACGAATGTTGTGGGAGTTCAATATACCACTTCGCGGTTGTACCTGTCAAAGTTCATTGAAAGAGTCGTAACCGAACAGAATCATCCATGAGGGAGTTCAAGGAACACCACAAATGAAAGGTCATAACATGGTTCCGCGGATCTTCACCCTGCTTCCCATCGAATTTTTGGAATATCCAACGGTAACTTTACCGGAATGGGAGGCCACGAGGGATTGTGTCGAATGGGATCATTATTCAACTTGGACAAATCAAGCAAGTCCAAAGTTGCAAGGAAAGGTAACTATCTATTGGGATGCGCATACTGGTAATATTGATATGGCATGTAATTACCAGTAGGGCCATAGGTAGACTGGTAAACAGGTTGCTGTGAGGAAGAACTATCGGGAAATCCGCCCATGGGGGGTTGATTTCTGGAATTAGGACCGCTAGGACCACCAGGGCCTCTGGGAGGAGGACTGCAAGAGCCACCGGGACTGCCAGGACCACTGGGACCACCAGGACCACCAAGAGGCGGACCACGAGACCCTCTGGAACCTCCAGGAGGTGGGAAACCTCCGGAGCCACTGGAACCACTAGGTGGAGGGCCACCAGACCCTCCCGATCCATAAGGAGGAAAGCCACAAGGTCCCCCAGGACGACTAGGACCACAAGGACCATGAGGAGGCCCTCCAAGCCCTCCAGGACCATTAGGTTCCCTATGGGGAGGACCTCCATAAGGTGGTCCTCCCGCACCTCCTGCAGTATGTATGGGTATCCCTCCCATGGCTGGAATGTAAGACCAGTTGGGTTTCCCCCATGGCGTAAAAGTGTTGCTAGGGAATGGAAATCCAGTAGGATTAGATGGATGATTACCTACAGGTATTTGATAACCATAACCACTAGAATACTTAATGGCAACAGGTTGTGCCCCCAAGGGCTGACCTGAACTAGATGGGGGATTTACCACATTAGTGTGGGTGGGAGGGACAAAAAATATAGATGTTTCTATGTTAGAGGTCTGCTCTTAACTAGGTACAACTCTGGGATCAGATAACATAGGTCGTGCCGGGGGTTTCCCCCCGGCATTTAAAGGTACTGAAGACACAGGAATTGAAGGTTGGGCCCTAGATGCAAAATATTTGGGTAGATTTGGATCAGACATAACATAAGAGGTGAGAGGGGTGGAAATTTGACATGGGCTGTGGGTTTTTAATGGACGATCTATAATCGGTTCAATGGGTCTCATAGAATCGGCTAGTGAATGATATCCCACAGGAAGGAATGTGGAACGAATTGGTGAAGGGTCTAATAGGTTTTCAATATGATTTTCTATCTCCTGTGCACGGAGGATAGCAACACAGTATTGTCTGCATTCTTCTTCACTTTCAAGAGAACTTACACAGGTGCTAAATGAGGCAATGGCTCGTCCGATAGGTGTCTCCCAAAAAGGAGCATTAGGACCAAAATCCGGACGGGTATCATCAACATGACCTTCCACGGGAGGGTGGAATGATGAATCTTCCCGGGAAGGATGTTGGACCAAGGGGGGTGAGTGTGAAGAATATGGTACTCCACTTTCCACCACCACATTATCTCCCACTTGGGAGGTGGTAGTAGCTCCTTGGTCGATAGCTTCCATTAGATTTTCTTCTAAAATAGAAGTAAAATCAAGTGGCAAGCCCCATACTCTCCTGGACTGTCTTAACTTAGCCAGTGTGTATAGTTCCTATCTAACCTAGGGTCTGAAAATCTAGAAAAAACACACCAAAAGACTTCCCTACTCAAACTATAGGTCGAAACAAGCAGACTTAAAATGACAGGAGGAGTTCAAAAGTCAGGTCTCTCACTAGGATTGTCAAGCTGGTGCCACTCATGATATACCTCGAGGGTACGTGCGTAGTAATCTCCCCAAATGCTATTTTTGGTGTATGGCTCCAAACAAGACGACCAAAGGGATTTTCTCAGATAGATAAGGTACCCTAGTGGGGTCTCCCGATATACTCAAGGTACGTGGGAGCTTGAATCGGTAGTAGTGCTGTCTAATGCATAACCGTACACAAGGTGCCTTCCGATATACAATCGAGTATGTGAAGTACCTTTCTATATACCTCAAGGGTACGTGAAAGGCCGTTCGATATACCAACGGTACGTGGAAGAACCGCGCGTGTCCCAGAATGTAATGCTGACAAATAATGACAGCTCCTACGTTTTACGACGCCCGTACATGTATCTAACCCATCACTCAAGTTACTATGTAATTTTTAACCTACAAGTACCATTGATTTTAACTTGTACGGTTAGGTGAATGCATGATGTTCTGACAGAAAAGTAAAACCATGCAATATGCTTGTGCAAATGTTCACTTTACCGTTCAATATGCCTACTTATGGGAGGGAAGAGGGTGTTTTTCTTTTTGTTTCAAAACAAAAAATCATTCCAATCAACAATCATGAACATCAAATCAAAGACAAGAAAATACTTCTACAAACCAAATTCTTCTTTTTGAAAGCAAATGGGAAGGGTGAGAATCTCTTTTTCTAAAAGAACAACACCAAGCACACCTATATGCCAATGCAATCTAACTTTTCAAATTTCTTAAAAACATAAGCAAATCTAACTTAAAACTACCATTTTTTTTATTTTGATCGAGATAGTCCTATATGCATGAGAGACAAAAGATCGTAAAGGTCCTGAAAGCTTATGAAGCCAATCAGAAAACCCAAATCCAATGCTCAAATATGATGTCCTAATCTCAGGCAAAACTTTTCTTTTTTGAAGGGAAGAAAAAGAAGTTTACTATGCAAGCAAGAAATGAAATCTAGAAGCTAATCTAATGTTCTTCTTTGAGTATATGCAATGAAAAGAGAGTTCAATGAGCACCCTAACTTTCAGAAAACAAGAAATCCTTCTTTAAACAAAACCAATGAGCAAGAAGCGGATGAACAATAAAAAAGACTAAACAAAATTTTGAAATTCCACTCAAAATCAATCTTAAACCATCAAAGTAGCCCGCCTCACACATCAGATTCAATAACACAAGCCTGATAACAGAACTGAAAGCAATTAAAATTCCAAATTTTTACAAAGAAAAATAATGAAAAAGAGTTTTGGACTAATGCCTACCTGGTACCACACTTCGTAGGTGTTGTAAGAGCGTTTCCAAAGCAGCACCGCTCCTCGCTAACCAGATACAGGCGGTGGCACCACTTACTGTCCACTGTGTTTAGGTGGTGGCACCGCTCCTCGTACAAAGCATTGCTGTGTTTCCCTGTAGATAGCCAAAACAAGAAAGAGAACGATGGATCAGATAAAAAAATACTAGATCAAGGTGAATACTGTCGAATTGAATATGGTAACAGAGCATAAAAAACCAAAATGACTCAGATTTGAACAGATCTAGAAATTTCAAACCCAAATAATACAAATCAGAAAGTAGATCTGACTGTAAAGAGTTGAAGAAAACAAAGCCTGGATTTAGACAAGATTTGTAGACTGAGGACGATCAGAACAACTGAATACAACTACTCCCCAGCGGAGTCACCAGATTTGTTGATCGGAATATTTCACCTTCTGCGGACAGCAAGGTGTTCCGCTAGTCTGAATGGTTCAAATCCAGAACATATAGATCACAGAGGTTGATAACTCCCCCTAGACGCTGTAGATATCTGGAATATGAGGCTTTGATAGTTCACCTGTGTACCTGTAAAAGAGTTCAACACGAAACAGATCAAAGCAACCAGAATATGATCTACTAATCTATGCTAGTGACTAAGGAATCTAGCAATATATATCTGAAATCAAACATCAACAATATATATGGGACAGAAAATCAACTTGCATTAGAAATACGAAGAAGTTTACAACCAAGCCTTAGTGTTGACATGCATCTCCATGAAACCGGCTCTTCATCCCCAAAAGATCTGACTCTAGCTCTCTATGCTCTCTCCAAATGATCTTAGGCCAAGAATCAGTCCAACAACATAACAATACCTTCAATGTTCTCCCCTCAACCATGGCTATGAGCTGATATATATAGGGCTTTAATGGATAGATATGGTTGAGAAATTAGTGGGTGATGTGGCCTCTAAGATCCTAGGATGAGGGATCTCGAGCTCAACCAACCCACAATAGTAGGGATAAGGGATATCTCGAGGCTTATCATCTAGAAGCCTCGAGAAGCTTCTCTTTTTCCCCTTTTACCCAGGGTACCGCGCTTCTCCTTCTATGACAGAGAGGTTCTGGTAATAACCACCTATGGATCAAGGGTAACAGGCAGTGGCATCGCTTGTGGACAACCGATGAAAAGCGGTGAGAGCAGGGGTACCACTCCTAGACAAAGGGGGATGCGCGGTGCTAGGAATTTGTATGATAGACTGATAAGAAACCATTTAGTCTTCACTCCAGAAACTGGGATTCAGGGCAAGTAGGTATGTCAAAGGTCTTATCACATGATGGTGATAGGATTTTGGTATAACAGACAATAAATGTTCTTCTAAAGACGTCAATGCACTCATAGATGGCAAAAGAATATTGCGACGAATTTGTGAAGGTGACGCAAATTTTGGCAACTATCCATTGGCTATCTCTTTCTTACATTTTGGTTAAAATGGGAATAGAGTCTTTAAGAGTTGCGAAAGTTGCAATCATTAAGTTTGTGACTTTTTCAACTATACTTATATCAGCTTTGAAATGCAATCACTTACAAATAACACATGGGTGCATAGGTGTATCCTGAACAAGCTTTAGGTATCGAAGTATTGCTTTGTTTCCTGTTTCAAGTTGCATTTGTCTTTGGCGATAGGATATCCCCTCTATGCGGAGTTTTTTTTTAACAAATGGGAATTTTTACCATGACCATTGAGATTCCAAGATTGGATATTGTTTTCCAGTGGTTGGCAATACGTCAGAAGACATGATGAAGCTCTATCTGGGCCTTCTTGAGATTCTTGTTTTTTGAAAAAACACTTCTTGTTGTTTTGTGCTATGAATTATGTTGCATGTTTTTGGCAAAGCTTCTAGGTCAATGCATTTGTTTTCTTTAATGTATTTTCTAGGTGGGGGCATTTGCAATTTTCTTATGCATTTTTTTTTGTTGGAAATGGAAGAACATTTTCAGTCAATGATTCAAAAGTTCACAAATAGTTTTGATCAATAACCATAGGAATCAAGGGTTTGAAATGGAAATGCAAATTGTCTATTGGAAATTGTAGCAAATCTGGTAGTTTTAATGAGTTATTTGTTGAGAAAAACTTCATCACAACATTTTTGAAACTAGTATTCCATAGGTATATGTTAAGGTCAATCATTTCAGACAACCATTGAATGCAAAATTGGTCTCCTTATAAATGGCCAATGCAATATCGCTCTACTAATTGTATAATATATATTTTGCAACTAGGCAAGGAAAGTTGTGTAAGTGCTTGGTGGTGTTGGAGATAATTATTTGAGCATGAAGTTATAACAATCTAAAGTGTTGAGACATGACACTAGAGTGAGAATTTTTTTCTTAACGCGGAGTTAATAAGTTTAAAGATTGTAATGGGAGGCAAGCGCTCGACGGTGTTGGACATAAGCATCAGAGCATAAAGGGATAGGGCTTTACGGTATTGGAGATAAGAACAATGCTATCACACTTTGCAGTGTTGACATGTGGTAGTAGAACAATTTTTTTTTACCAGTCATGGATTAGAACACTCGTATAAGAATTGCTTTGGGAGATGCACAAGGTCTAGGATATCTGCATCATGACTGTAACCCATGTGTCATTCATGGAGATGTAACAACTTCCAACATTCTCTCATATGAAAATTTTGAAGATCATTCGTCAAACTTTGGCATTGCCAAGTGTATCCCCTCTACAAAAACTCTCACTTCTACCTATGTACAAAAGATCATTCCTCATGTGTTGAGGTGAATACTTTGATATGTCAAAGTTATGATGTTGTACAACCTTGTTGGATAAGGATAAGGACTTGTGTGTCAAGTCAGATCCTCATGTGTTGAGGTGGACCTCTATTGTAGAGGTGATGCTTTGCATATTGAAGCATTACTGTTGTGTGATGTATTACCATGGCCACTTGAGATGGATAGGATATTAAGTCTCCTCTATAGACTGGTCACCTCTAGACTGAATTACTTTAGCATATGATCACTTGGTCAGAGCATAATTGAATATGATCACAACATTTGACTTTGCTTCTCTAAGAGAAAAGCTTATCCAAACCTGTACTTCAAGATTGTGAAGAACCAACCTCTGATATTGGTTCTCTATGTTGATTATTTCTTCCTTACTAGAGAGGAACATTGATAGCTTGATGCAAGAGGGAGCTCACTTCTGAGTTCGAGATGAAAGACTTGGATTTTATGCACTGCTTTCTTGGTGTTGACACAAAACTAGTCAATAGGGGTCCTCTCTTTGTCGACACCAAAACCACAGTGATCTCCCTGAGCATTGCCCCAGATAGGTTTTACCCTGTCCAGCAACACCTGCAGAGCAAATGAAGTCTCACCCGAGATGTTCGAGGGAGAACTGTCAGAACCAAGTTTTCGCAGTTATGAAGGAGGACCGGGCATCTACTTATCAACTCAACACAATATTATTCAACAAATCTACTTATCCAGATTATGCATTAACAAAATCATGTCATCATTCAATAGATCACATTAACATACCTGAATCACAACATAACATAGATGCACAAACAGATCTAGCAGTGTATTATCATTCATAGTAGAGGAAGATCGCATCATTCACAAATACACATCACATTCACATTTGAATCGCATAAAACAGGAAAAATTGAATATAGAAAAAGACATAATGGTTCTGCTCAATCTCCGTCATGTCATATTACTCCTCACAACAAAACACATGTTCTCCAAAACAGTTTTTCAGCTCACATACATATATCCAAAAGTTCCTAGAAGCAAACTAAGAAAACAAGAATAAGCTGAAGAAGACTTAACACTTGCAATTATACATCTATTTATAGGCTTGCCCCTTTACATTGGTGGTCCACTTAACCAACTTCCTAACTAGTTCTTAGCAGAATCTACAAAATAATGACCACAATCCACATAATGCGGTCCAAATCTACAAAATATGACCAAAATACATAAAATATTGTAAATATGACTTGTGCATCGTTTTCCACCTTGCACGACATCTTTGACCTTGCGCAACATCCACAATGTTTCACATCTAACTTACCCCAAAATTTTTTACCAACAGGCCCCCAACACAATCTTGTTGCTCTCCCTCGAGTCACGTCAGATGGAAATGGTGTATTCGTTGATCTTCACCTTGAAGTCCTCATACTGTTGGGTAATTTCCTTGACTTGTTCTTTTATTTTCTCAGTATTCTCCCTGCTTTCTATCAAATCATGCTCTAATGGATGCTCAGCGATCTTTGCTATGACATCCTTTCTTCCCTCCTAAACTGCTTGTAGCACCGAAACTGACTTCACCAAGAGTTGTGTGCCAACGTCTTGAAATGTATCTAACTATGTCGAGCGTCTTTGTTGACGATCCATGGCCTTTGCAATCCACTGTTGCAATGCCTTCAGCTCCTCTCCCTTGGTGACATGTACAACTAGGGGCATCACTTTAAGTGACATCTCCAATTTTTCCAACTTCCCCTTGGCCTCCTGCAACTACATGGTTAGTTTCTCCAACTGCTCGTCCTCGACTACACTGCCCCAAAATTGTGTAGTGACATCAGTTACTTGCTTCGCTTCTTGCTCCATTTCCTCTAGCTGTGTTGCTAAGTCCTCCATGGCGCTTTTACTCTCCACAAATTTCTTCGGTGGCGTGTCTGGATGTACCAGGTCCTGCAAGTTTGCATTGTTGCGTTGCAATTGTGCAATGATGGCCCCAATCCATTTTGTTTTTGCCACCATGTCCATCTTCGTTGTGCTCTCGAATACATGCTGACAACCATAAGAAATTATTTTCTCTAAATGGACTCTGTTGTCAGGTGGTCCCTCTCCTTTTTCCGACCCTCACTTGTCTTGGCATTCTCCTTGATCAACTGCTCCTGTTCCTTTTGCAACGCCTCAATCTCTTTGTGTGCTTTCGCGTCTTTCTCCTATGACCTCAAGAGTTAACCACTGCTAATTTGTTCCCTGTCTCCCGACTCCTGATTGGAGACCCTCTGAATGTGCACCAATGTCTATGTCGACAATGCATTGATGTCTACAGAAAGATCCTGTAATTCTCATAGTGAGGTGTTGAGATCATCATTATTGGTCTCAATTGCATGCGGCATAATTCACACATTCCTAATTCATGTCTCGGTGCTGATCTAGCCAATCCTCTCCACAGTAGCTAACTCTGGTTCCTTAGTCAAAACTGCATCAATTAAAGATTCAGGGCGAGTTTTTACCTCACCAAATCCACTTGTCACTTGCTTCTTTATCTGTTCTCCCGCTGCATCAGTCACTGTTGTAATATCTGCAATGATATGACTCAATTGCTCCTCCATCACTGGTGCATTACCATTGGTCGCACCCTGGTCCTACTTTTTCTTCATGCAGGATTTCTCAAACTGTCACTCCACTTCTGAATCAGTAGGGGTTCGTGTTGATGCTCCATCAGAATCGTGGTCACTCGGTGGGTTGGGAAATGGATTCGTCGATGCATCAGTTGACAGACCCATCAAAACATCCTCTATACTGATCGGTTCTCGCCATTCCGGGGGCCAATCTACCATAATAATATCCAGATCCACGTCAAAAACTTGATATGTCACTGGCAGCCATTGTTTATCCGGGTTTCTCCGTGCCTGCACATGAATGGAATCCATCCCAATCGTGAACTGAAGGAATCACTGATACTTCACCACAACTTCTTCTGTCAGTCGCGGAACCTTCACTGTTCCATCTTGCAATGCCTCCCATTATATCCAGAATTGAATTACACAGTCCTTCAGTCATTCTCTTTCCTTCATGTAACAAAGGTTCTGGTATCGCATACCTTTACAAACCTGCACTACAACTACATCCATCCCTTGATACTTGTCTGGCTCCATCCAAGCCACCAGTGCAATCAAAATGAGTAACCAACTTTATGCAAAAGGCCGCTGCCCCGCCTGGACTATGAGTGCATCATCAGCTTATAGAGTTATCCAACGATCAACTAGAAATCTGCGGCCTTAACGACCAACTGCTTCTTTTGACTTGTAGTAAGCTCCTCTGGTGTTGTTCCTGTCACCAAAAATTGAATTATTTGTTCGTAATAGTCATCAACCATTTCAACTCTGAATAGTTGCGCATATGGAAACCCATCCTCATTGTTTGTTGGTTCCTCACCTGTCTCAATTCACGATAAATGATCTGGGCCAACATTCAATTGACCTGGCTTCACAATTATCTCAAAATCAAACTCGTGAAAGAGAAGTAGCCAACAACATATCTTCCCTCCCCAACACAGGCTTATTGACCAGGTATTTCAAAGCAGAGTGGTTTGTGAACATCTTGAAATGACCGCCCAATAGGTAATGGTGAAATTTTTGTAGTGCATATACCATCGCCAGACCTTCCCTATCTATGGTAGTATAATTTTTCTCCACAGATGACAGGTTCCGACTAGCAAAAGTGATCGGGTAATCAAGATCTCCTTCCCCTAGATGTGCCAGCACCACTCCCAGTGCAATTGACGATGCATCCACATGGACATGGAACTACTTGTTCCAACCAGGAAAGACTAGTATTGGTATGGAAGGCATCTTGGCTTTTAGCGTCTCAAAACTTACTTGACACTCCTGACTCCATACAAATATCGCATCCTTCTTTAACAAACTCTCCACAGGAGCTCCGATCACATCATAACCACTGATAAAATTGTGGTAGTATCCTATGTGTCCTAGTGCCGCTATAAGTTGATTCACATTTGTAGGTGGTGACAAGCTCAAAATCAGCGCAATCTTTGTGGGGTTAACTAACAGTCCTTTCTTGCAAACAATGTGTCCCAACAACATCTTAAA
Organism: Pseudotsuga menziesii; assembly: GCA_001517045.1. NCBI lineage: Eukaryota > Viridiplantae > Streptophyta > Pinopsida > Pinales > Pinaceae > Pseudotsuga > Pseudotsuga menziesii. Next base: position 475,654 of record LPNX011139103.1, read on the forward strand.
GGTGCACAAAAGATACACTTTTTCAAGTTCAACGCAATCTAATGCTGTCGATAGTGCTCCAGCATCAGTCGCAGGTTATCCAGATGGTCCTTGATTAGTCCATAAACCGTCGAGTCGTCCATATAAACCGCCAAAAGCTTTTGAATAAATTCCTTGAATGCAGCGACAACTATCCAGGAGAATATTGCAAGTGCATTCTTTAGTACAAATGGCATCATAGTGTAGTGAAAACATCCCCATTCAGTAAAAAAGTTTGTCTTGTGACGATCCTCTTTCGCGATCTTAATTTGGTGATAGCCAAAAAATCCATCTGTGAATGAATCAATTTATTGAATACCCACTCCTTCTAACACTTCATCAGTGAATGGTGTCGGAAATGGATCATGAAAACACACATCATTCAATTTTCTAAGGTCGACACAAATATGAACCTCACCTGTCTTCTTGTCTTGCACGACCATGGGGCCGATCCATTTTGATTCCTTAACCGACTCTATTATTCCAGCATCGATCATTTTATCAAGCTTAGATTTGACCTTCTCCTTGTATCATGGATTGAAGTGATACGGTCGCTGCTTTACTAGTTTTGCATCAGGTTTCAACGGGATCTTCATCTCTCCCAGATCTCCCAATATTAATTTCATCTTAGAAAACTTGGTAGGAAACAAATCTTTGAATTCATGCAACAGATTTGTGATCTTTGCCATGGTTTCTTCATCCCAGTATTCCCCAACATTCAAAAACTTTGAGTTCTCCTCTGTCCCAATGTTGACCTTCCTAATTTTTCATGGTTGATTCATCGGATCCGTCGGTATGTCAGGTGCTGCGACATCCCGAATCCCTTCTGTTATTGGAATATTTATGTTCCATGGGTCATCACCGTCCTTGGGTCCTCCCGTCACATTGTAGCATTCCATCATCGACTGCATCGGACATCTCTCATGCGGATCCACTGGATATGCAACTGGACCTACCTTCAGAACAACGTCGCAGATGTGCTGCTGTGCACTATGAATAGCCGGATTGGTATCCGCGAAACTATGGTGTGATTGAAGCAAACTGTCAACTCTTCACAAGTAGTAATCTCTCTACGCAATTCAGCTAATACATACCATGATCATGGCATCTCATGCAACGTGTGGATAAAAGCATGGACCTACTCATCCTTTGGTCGTGATGCCCACAAGGTCTGACACTCAAGCAGGTGATTACCAAGGTTATTCCTCCCATCGTACCTTCCAGTGTGGTACTCTTCTGCGTCGCCAAAGAGAACTGTCAGACACTGTGACGATCCAATGATCAATTTATTATGGGTCACCCACCAACGTGTTGGAGTAGCCTTTAGTGCTTCATCCAACACCAGCAACCATTTTGGTTATGACACCTTATCTTCAAATTCAACTAGAAACTCAGACAACTCGGGAAATCCTTCATATATTGGTAACTCAATCGTTTCTGTTGTGACTTGACATAATGACTGTGTAAGAAAGCCACACTTCCTTAGCGATACCTCATGCATGCGATTCTGCTAGTTCTCTAAAGCATCATTAGATTCAGAAGACGCAGAGCTGGAGCTGCGCCAACCAAGTTCCCCGTCGATAGTCGGGTGGATGTAATCTTCTGAGATGTTATATGTGTGATCCCATCCTCTTACAACTTCCTCTTTAACTAGTTCCACATATCTTCTTCCTTCAGTCGGATCCATCGGAGCTATGACCTTGATGTCGCGATTTTCAAAGGTCATCACCCGCTTCTTAAAATTAATCACCTCCAAACTATCATTGGCCCATCCAATCCCCAGTAGCATGGGATATGAACCTCCACCATTAACAACATTGATAACATGAAAATCCACATAAGTATTCATCCCCTCAACTTCCACAGCAAGGCACAGAACTTGCCCAATCGATGTTACTCTGACCTGGTTAGCTAGTCGTAGTCGTACAAGGGACAAAAACAACTGTGGGATCCCCATGTTTTGCCATGTCTACCTTGTTAGTGTATTGACGTCTGATCCTAGATCCAAGATGATTGAATCTACCTCGTAGTCCCCAATCTGTATATTCATGTCCATCTCTTTTCCTGTCTTTTCTTATGTAAAGAGTTCATTGCAGACTCTTTCCGTCCCTTCGCTGGTCGAAGTAAAAGACTCTCAATATCGGTAAGAGCATTAGCATCCTTTGCTAGTGACAAGTAGCTTTCAAAAACATTCTGCAAAGTACCATGCTGTCGCGATGGACCTACTATTGAAGTGGGAGTCAAAAGTAGTTGGCATTTCATAAACATGCAACTTATCGGGATTTCTTCCTATTGCGTCACATGCTTCAAAGAATGTATCTTTCTCTGTGTCGACATAGAACTGCACCTTCTTCTTTCCAGCCAATCGGATTTGTGGAAATGGGCTATCTTTTCCCGTCATCACACCTTCACAAGTAATGACAACAACATCATCATCCTGCATTCTGGGTTCTACAGAGATCACCGCAATTGTTGGTCCTTGATTTTGGTTCAATGGCATATTCATAGGTTGGTTCACATTCTGATTTGTGTTCTGGTTCTGATTTTTAATTTGGCTCTGGTTTTGATTCTACAACTGGTTCTGGTTCTAGTTCTGTAACTATGGAACGTTCCCTACCTGCCACTTCACAATCAATTGTGGACAGTTCTCAACAGTGTGGTCAACAAGGATACAATAATTACAATGTTCTTGCAATTGTGGGAAATCTCTATGATAATGTCCCAACACTTTGCAATTATAACATTGCACTGGTCTGCGACCTCGTCCTCCTTCTCAACCAAAGCCTCCACCTCATCCTCTGTGGAATCCTCCTTGATACTGATACTGTGGTTGATTGAATTACTGCTTTAGGGGATTCTACTGTTTCTAAACATACTATTGCGGTTGAACATATTGTGGATGTCGTGGAGCCATCTACATCTAATTGTACTGCGGTTGTGGTACAAATTGCGGTTGTAGTTGCGGCTGCGGTATGAACTGCATCTGCGGTTGCGGTGCAAAATGCATCCGTGGTTGTTTCTATGGTACAAACTGCGGTTGAGGTGGTGGTTGTACAACCTACGGTGGTTGTACCACCTGCAGTGGCCATTGCGGTTGCTGCATCGTTCTATGGTACTGTCCCTTCACGTAGTACATGTCCATTGTTTTGTCCTGGAGTAGATCATATGCGTGACAATCCTTATCTTCATGCGTAATAGATTGAAAAAATATGCAGTACAAATTCGTTGTCTTTGTGACCATTTTATACATATATCCATAATCTTCATGTCGATGCCCATAAAATTGGAAGACACGAAACCATGGCATGCTGCCATAACTCAATGGATTCAGTGCTACCGACAATAAGTAGTTTCAAAAATATGGGCATTGATCCTTATTATGTCCCTCTGCGTGACATCGAGTACACCAAAATTCCTCGTGATGTTATTTTCCTTTCTTGATATCTTGCAACTTGAGCGTCAAGTTCGCCAGTTGTGTTTGAATCTAGTTCATTCCGACTGCATCCTCACCAATAGGTGAAGCTTCCAACTTCATTGCAATCTCCAGAGCCTCGCTCTGTGTCACAATATTTTGTTGCATCAACGATAGTCTGATATGAGAGTCTAACACGTCAATGAACCATTCCTTATGTTGAATATCACTCATCTCAAAACTAACTCTTTCCATTAGTGTCTTAAATCATTGATCGAAATGCCACACAATTTCATTTGGATAGTGCTTAATCTCCTTCATTTCTATGATATATTGTGCCTTAGATTTCGGTTTTCTGAATTCTTCAATCAATCCTTTTCTAACTTTAGCTAGTGTTTTCGTTGGAGTCCCTGTAGGAACTTGTACAAATTTCATGAACCAATCTAGTGCGTGACCTCAAAGGGTTGTTTCCAATTGACCTTTCTTGACCTCATCATCCGTAGTTTGTTTGAGAGTCCGCATTGCTTCACACAAGAACCAATATTGCTCGGGACCTCATTCCCATTTCCATGGAATAGGGTTGACTTCTCATCATTTCCTGCCATCCTGGGCCTTCTTCCTATAGTCGTTGATCTGATACTATTAGAGTGTTGTTGACACATTGGAAAAGTCGGTGTCGAACTCATGTTCCTTCCTAAGTGTGGCATAGTACATGGAGATGTGGGTACTTTGTTGCTCTGGCTCAGCCTTTCCTTGGGCTCGGGTGTAGCCTAGTGATATCCTTTATCATTGTAGGGTCGCTTTGTCCCGTGTGATTGTCCTTCGTGGCCTTGCGTCTCGGTCGTAGCAGGACTCTCTCCTGTCCTTTGCCTCTTCTCTTATCGAAACCTTGCTCCTCCTCTCGTAATACCACTTCCTTCCTCGGCTTCCCTCACAATTTCATTTTAACTTCCATCCATCTACCATGTATCATTCCATCCAACCCTCATCTCTACGATACCTGGAGACTCCGCACACCAAATTTCTACTCGACGAAGTTCATCTTCAATATGCCCTTTTCACAGATTAGCATCTTAATAGATAACTACAAAGATAATAGGAGCCTACCTCTTGGTTTGTTGAAGAACTCCATTTCTGCGTCGCTATAATATTTAACTGTGTCAACCGCGAACTTAGTGATGTAGCTCTCCAAGATATTGTCAAGACAAATTTCAACAACCCTTGATGCTTTGTTGTCTACCTCTTGCAACTCCTGGATTAGTTTTGGGCTCCAGCTAGTCGGTTTGCCTCCTTGGAAATTTGTCTTCCGATATGTTAATCGAGCCAACCACTCAGACAAGATGATTAGAAACTCAGAGAATAAGTACTCATGTGGACCATTATGCATATACTCTGCCAGCCACTGACATGTCTTCAGTCTAGGGTTCTGATTCTATTTCTCAGCAAACTCCCGTATCCTTTGGTAAAACCAATCTTGGATTTCTTGTCTCGTCAAATGCCACAACATGTACTCCCTCCTCTTTGCACTAAGGTCCCTACAACGAAACTATTTATTGATACAAAACCAATCAACAGGGGTCCGCTCTCTGTCGACACCCAAACCACCGCGATCTCCCTGAGCACCGACCTAGACATGTCTTACCCCATCCGAAAACACTTGCAGAGCAGATGAAGTCTCACTCGAGATGTTCGAGGGAGAACTATCAGAACCAAGTTTCTGTAGTTATGAAGGAGGACCGTGCATCTACTTATCAACTTAGTGCAACATTATTCAACATATCTACTTATCCATATTATGCATTAACATAATCATGACATCATTCAGTAGATCAAATTAACATACCTGAATCACAACAAAACATAGATGCACAAACAAATCTAGCAATGTATTACGTTTCATAGCAGAGGAACATCACGTCATTCACAGATACACATAACATTCACATTTGGATCACAGAAAACAGGAAGATAGAAAAAGACACAATGGTTCTGCTCAATCTCTGTCATGTTATATTACTCCTCGCAGCAAAACATAGGTTCTCCAAAACAGTTCTTCAGCTCACATACATATATCAAAAAGTTCCCAAAAGCATACTAAGAAAACAAGAATAAGCTGAAGAATACTTAACACTTGAAATTATACATCTATTTATAGGCTTGCGCCTTTACATTGGTGGTTAACTAAACCAACTTCCTAACTACTTCTTAACAGAATCTACAAAATAATGACCACAATCCACATAATGCAGTCCAAATCTACAAAATATGACCAAAATACATAAAATATGGTAAATCCTACTTGTGCTCCATTTTCCACCTTGTGAGGCATCTTTGACCTTGCACATCATCCGTGATGTTGTGCATCTAACTTACCCCAAAACTGTCTGCCAACACTTGGTCTTGAAGTTTGGAAAAAGGAAAGATGATATTTTCCTTTCGCAAGTGAAGTACACTGTTGATTTGTTACGAAGGTTTGACGTGATGGATTGCAAATCCATGACTACACCGATGGTTTCCAATTTGAGGAAACTACATGAGTGAAATTTTGGATCGGATCCAGTGGACCCCACTTTGTATAGACAACTCATTGGTCCCTTAATGTATTTGATACATAGTGGACGTGCTATATGTTATGTTGTGAGTTCCTTGAGTCAGTTTATGTCTAATCGAAGACACATACATTGGGTTGATTCTAAGCATGTGCTTATATTCCCTCGAGGTACTATTGCTTATGGAATCAAATACGCCTCTAGTGGAGGCGTTATGCTACTTGGTTATGCATACTCTGAATGGGGTGGGAGTATTGTGGACCAAAATAGTACATCCATATATTGTTTTATCTTGGGCACAACTATGATCTCTTCGTCCACCAGGAAACATGGATCCATAGCCTAGAGTACTACAAAAGTAGAGTATATTGTAGCTACTAGTGCCTGTCGAGAAGCAGTGTGGCTTAGGAAGATACTTGATGGGTTGTTCGGTGAGAAGCTTGAGTCTACAATCATTAGCTATGGCAACCAAAGATACATCAATATTTCCAGAAACCTTGTGTTTTTTGACAAGTCGAAACACATTGAGATGAAGTATCACTTCATCATAGACATGGTCCAGAAATGTGTAGTAAGACATCATTACATTGCTAATTTGCAGATGTGTTAACAAAGTCTCCATTAGTGACGAAATATAGGAACTTCTGAGACAAGCTTGTCGTGGCAGAGAATGCCTCCCTCGCTGAGAGGGAGTGTTAAAGTTACAACATCATGAGTCATTCTCAAAGCCAATCTTGTGTGCTCGGATTGGGTCTCATGTGTTGAGGTAGGGATCCTAAGTTGGACTCAGGAACTTGGAGTAAATTCTTTGGTTGGACTCAGGAACTTGGAGTAAATTCTTGGGTTGGACTCCATAACAATTAAGCCTTCAATATAAAAGGTTATTCCTCATGTGTTGAGGTGAATACTTTTTTATGTCAAAGTGATGTTGTACAGTCTTGTTGAGCAAGGCTAAGGACTTATGTGTCAAGTCAATCCTCATGTGTTGAGGGGGACCTCTAGTGTAGAGGTGCTGCTTTGCATGTCAAAGCATTAATGTTGTGTGATGTATTACTAACCATGGTCACTCGAGATGGATTAGATATTAAGTCTCCTTTAGAGACTGGAAACCTCTACAGTGAATTACTTTAGCATATGATCACTTGGTTCAAGAGTAATATAATGTGATCATAACATTTGACAATATTCTTAGTATAATCTCATATGGTAGTTAAATTAAAGTTAGCACATATGGACCATACAGATAAGATAAGAGATCAAGATAAAATGCATAGAGAAGAAAGAGAATTCAAATTTCTCATTGGAAGACTTCAATTGACTAAAGAGAACTCGATTTGTTAAGCTTTAGTTCAATTAACAATGTAAGCTTCGGTTAATTAAAGGAGAACTCACATTGGTCACTTCAGTCAGTAAATAAATCAACATGATTTCAATTAAAGAATAGTTAAATAAAGTGTTAATAAGAAGAACTAGTTAACTAAAGTGATTTTCATGATGACACTTTTGTTAAACTAAAAGACGCCACTTTAGTTAAAGTTATGACACTTGAGTTGAAACACTTGCATGATGACACTTGAGCTAGTATCCTAACTAAATGGTCATATCATCAGTTAGAAGGCGAGTTCATATTGAAGTCAGTTGAGCTTAATTTAATGTCAAAGATGAAAGGCAATGGGCATAATGTTAGGCAAGATTGAAAATATCGAGTTGCAGAGCAATTCTCCAAGAAGAGCATTCATTATAGTTTGCATGGGAGCCTAATTCCCCATGCAGTGATTTGCTACTTTTTGCATGAGACTAATTTTGGCAAGTTATTAATGTGTTGGACACATTAATGCAAAGTTCATCCAGTTGATCTCTCTTCTATATTGCTCAGTCTCTACACCTCAGGTGTTTATTCTCTCTTATCTTGCACTTGGAGTGTCAAAATAAATATACCATTGGAAAATACATTCTATGATATCTATCATAATTATACTGAGAAGTTTTGCTCGAGTTTTTCATCCTCATTCTTTTGAAGGTTTCCCCCAGGGTACACCCTATGTTATGGTTGAATGTTTATGTGTATGAATGGTTCATTGATTTCAAGTATTCAATATTTCTGCACTCAAAATAATTAAAGATCAAAGCTCAACCAAAACTCAACACTTTTTACATTGCAATTATAGGTTCAGTATAGATAATATGATATAGTTTTATGTCCTTCTACTTGTTGCACACCTTAATTTTTATTGGGTATTAAAGTTCATGCAATGCACATGAATACGAGTTCAAACTTGATTTTTAATCGATTGTCCATACTTTCCTGACTATTTAATTTAAATGAGAAGGGACATAATTTCCCGGCACTGTCCATTTGTTTCTTCTATTGTCATTCCTTTGCACCTTTTGGGGCAATTTCTAGTGATGCTTCTGAAGGGTATTTTGGATTGAATAAGTAAGACCTATCCTATTATTGAAACAATAATCAATAGTTTATCCTTAACCATTGGAAAATAAAATAGATACATGCATCTTTTTATACACTTGGACATCTCGTGGTAGCATACTTGAGAATATATCTCCAAAAAAAGAGACCTAGAAATTTATATAAAGAGAAGGAGACCTACAAATTTATATTAAGAGGAAAACTTAGTCCATACAGTTAAAAAGAGGCAAAAATATTTTTATTTATGCAAGTTCAAATTGCATAGGAAATTAATGACACTACAACATAGGGTGATTACATGTATTTATGGTTTGTTTATCTTCAATACAAGTGAGGAATTAATAAAGCCTAAACTTGATTTGGATAGTTGTCCAATTGATTTAGAGATAGGAATTTCAATATTTGAGAGTCCAATATTTTGAGGAGTTTGAGATACAATAATTTAGAGATTTGGGATTTTCGGAGTTTTATGTTTATGAGGGTGATGAGACAATTTGATGTAGTACCTAGCACATGATTCTAGAACCATGGAGGAGTGAATTTCTTAAGAAGATTTTTCTTTTATGTTTTTGTTGTCAAGTTGTTAGTGTTAAGAGTTTGTGTTGGAGTACAATGCTCCATTATAACTCAATGTAATAAGTGTAATAATAGTCATATTACAAATTATTAGACATAAACTAATCATATGAGATAGTTAGGTCTTATGGGTAATTAAACTACTGAATGAACCAAATAAAAATGGATCGACCCCATTGTAATAATTGAGTCAATATATAATAAACAAATATTTCATAGAATACCTATATTGTTAGAAGTATCAACATAGAAGAGTCATTGTACAAACATAAGTGACTTCAACAAAGGAAATCAATCATGGGTGCTAACATTGATTAGAAAAATTCCTATTGAAAATAATCCTTGTGACTTATAATTGTTTGGATAAAATCAAACAAAATTTTCATTTGAATGATCCTAATCTCATAAAATTCCATCTAAGATTTATTTGATACTATTTATGACAAATCAAATTTTGTTGAAATATACTTCCCTACGATCCCATAAATTTGAGCCAGCATGGTCAAGATTCCCTATTTTCATGACACATAAATGTAAATTTATGGGTTTTTACCATCCACCCCAACTTTTGATTAGCTACTCTTTAATCTCTCCTCATGACTTCTAATTTTTTGGATAGAATCAAACCCAAGTTTTATTTGTTTGATCCCGGTCTCATTTAAATTTTGGTAAGTCTTATTTGACATTAGCTTTGATACTTCAATGTTTTTTTGCAAAATACTTGCCTATCATCCCATAAATTTGATCCAATGAGGTAGGGATTACCCACTTTTCATGGCATATAGTGGTGTATTAATGGGTTTTTAATATTTCACCCAAATTTTCAATCAGTAACTCTCTTATCAATTTGAAGCCTACAATAAATTGACAATAGGGTGGACACTTATATTCGATAGAGGATGCTAAAGTCTATAATGTCTGACCAATCTCTTAAATGAGAGAAATGGTAGGATAGGTAGGATGTAAATCCAAATTAAAATGGATAAGGACTTTTTCATGGTAGATGGCTAGGAATGTTAACCTAACTAGACTATATAGATAAGCACAATGCAGGTAGCAATGAGCTATGATTGAGCCAATATTGCTCATAAACTCAATTCCCATCCGCATGCACTGATTGAATGTGATATGTGGTTAGTAGAATCAAGAAAAAATGACTTCGTACTTATTGGGAATGTTATATTATTTCCATATAAATCTATTGGCAAAGTCGATAGTCAACTAGTATAAGTATACTGGAGTTGGAGGTGACATACGACGGAAGTTTGGTTGGCCAATTAACCAGAATAGTTGCTTGGTCGAAGGAAAATGATTGGTTTATGGTAAGTCAATGAAACAACCAAGTATCAATAGGAAATCAACCAAATTTACCTAGTTAAGTCGACTGTAATAAAATAACTAAATTTGGTTAGGAAGTTATGAATTGTCATTAATGAGCAGTTGGTTGTATTGCATCTAATAAGATGTAATGGCTATGTAGCATATGCATGGAATGATGTAATGGAATGTAATTTGTGGTATATAAATTCATAGTTGCAAACACCGATGTTTGAGTGTTTGATTAATAAATGACTAAAAGATCACTAGTCTATTGGTTTTCCTCCACAAGAGAAGTTTCCAGGGTAATTTTTGTGTAATGTGTTGATGTGTTGTGTGCCATTGTCTTATGTTTAACGTGTTTATATATATGAATCAATTTGAAAACCTTTTGTAATCGGTGTTAGCACCAACATTTCCATCATGCAAATGTGAGGATGATGATGCAGATGGAAGTTCCCTTGGAATATGTAGGATGTCCCCACAATTCACTTTTTGCTGCAAAATACTTTCTTATAATCCCATAAATTTGGTCCAACGTATTATGGATTATCTCTTTTATGGTGTATTGTGTGTTACATAGAATTTTTATCCTTACCATGTACACCTTTTCCTTGCCTTAATCCCTGAAGTGCTTGGCCAAAACTCTTTGGAATATGAGCTCTGAGGTTTTTTCCCTTTGAAAGAAACATGTTTTGAGAGGGTGACACCCTTTGCTCTCTAACAAGGTGTGTCACCCCACCATTGAATCACTTTGCATAACTATAGGGTGCGTTTTCGAGCATGTTGCTTGTGTATAGGGTGGATCGATGCCTGTATGAAGGGAAAAAAGAGATTTTTCGAGAAGTCTCTTGAAGGAGACCCTCATGGAGGTTTATCCATTCCATTTAGGGTGGATCTCACTCACCTCCCAAATTAGTAGGATCTCACTGTGTCCATATCTTTTAATCCTCTCATCCCTTCCTCATCTCTTTTGTCCTATAAATGAGAGCTCACCCTCATGGGATAGGGGATTAGAATGAGAGAAAGTAGATGGTAGATAAATTAAACCAGATATAATATTTGGTAGATTACTTTTGAGGCAAGGATACATTGGGAAGGAATTTCAACACCAAGGCCTCATGGTTGTACTCTTTCCTCTATTTTTTAGTACATCAATGCTTTCCCTTCCCATAAATAATGTGTAATTTCATTTATAATAGTTCTCCTTGGTCAATTGTTTAGATATATCATATCATCTTGTGATTCTACTTGTTTCTTATTTGCTTTGATCCTTTTGCAGGTCTTCTCTCCATCAACTGGATTGCAAAAGCTTCAAGCCAATGAGGACAACCTTCAACAAGAGGTAAAGATTCTTTACATTCAAGTGATTTGATAAATCTAGGAAACTGTTTACATTTATGTCTTGTTTTGTATTAGATCTAAACTATTTAGACTAGGAAACTAATCTCTATCCGCATTGATTGAGTTTTTCCATTAACAGATTAATGGGTTTTTACCATTCACAACAACTTTCAATCTATAACTCCCTTAGTAATTTGAAGCCTAGAGGAAATTGGAAAAAGGATTTGTACATATCTCTGATAGAAGTTATTGAAGTTTATAATGTCTGACCAATCATAAATGCTAGATAAATTTCAAGGTGAGTAGGATGTGAACCAAAAAAATGGAGAAGTATGTGCGTGATAAATGACGAGGAATTATATATAAAATTATGATCTAACAATACTGGAATGATTCACCAAATATGCCTTTCTAGTTCAATTTACATTGACAATAGTGATTCTTGTGACAACCAATTTGAGGTTTAACAAAAATATACATTTTAAGTTCAATCCACTAAGTGAAAGTGACACTTGTGATATCCTATAACTCAATGAATGAATGTTTAAACCATAATTTCTTGGGAATTAGGGATTATCCAAGTTAGTACTAATACATATTAAATTCAAAGATATCAAACAAAACTTGATTTTTTTACCAATTGATTGCTGAAGTCCAACAAGAGAAATTTTGATAAAAACAAAGAATGCAATTAACATCCATCGTATTTTCAAATTGTGGATGTATGGATTAACATAGCAATTCCCTAAAATTGAACTAAAGTTGAAAACTACGTATGCTTATTTTCTCCTCTTTAAATATAAGTAAAGTCTTGGGGCATCGTGTTTCCAATCTCAATCTAATGTTTTATTCTCATAATATTGTTTCTTGCCACGACATTGATATTTGCCCTTAAAGCATGTGACTCATTATGAAACAAATAAAACTTCAATTTTTTTCCATTTTTTTTAGATTGTACACTAGCATTGGTCCAAAAATTAGTTTTGCTTTAGTAAATAATATTGTTTTTCACATTTACAAATTTACTCCAAACATTTTACCTTAGAAAATTATGAAATCTTAAAATTCAAAGTCTAACATGTAATAAAGCTAATTAAGCTTCAAATATATTATGTGTTCAAATTAGGTAGCCCCTTGCTGCCAAGCTATCTTGTTCTACCACCATCAAGTTTCTCATAAACCTTGATCATAAATAAATACAAAGAAAATAGAGTTTTGAAAGTTATGAATATCGTAATTAAACCTTGATGTTATATTATATGGTTTTGTTTTATGTTGTTTGGTGTTATATCTTTGTAGATATGTTCTGTATTTTTTTTCTAGATATTATTTATAAATGTTGAAAGCCATTGAGAAGTGGGATAATATATTTACATTAAGATCCACCTTGTTAGGAGTGTTCTTAATAGAGTAATGTTTTGTAATGGTTTTTGGGTTGTATTGTAATAAATATTTTGTAATTGGACCAATTATTGAGTGATTTATTTTTGAGATCTTTTGTATATAGGACAATTTTTTGACGGATGATTCTGGTAGGCGGCTCTGATTTTGGCTAGTGTTTCTCTCCTTTGCGATGAGCTTTGATGGAGGCAGAGGTCAGCTGCCTCCCAACCCTCCTCATGTGGATGTCAAGGCCTTCAAACATTTAATGTCAGCTCAAGGCAAGAAGCTTGTTCCATCTCCCCTCCCTAAGTTCGTGAAAAAACTATCTGATGTCGCGATCATTGCTCTTCCACCAGATCAACCCATGAAGATTGCAGTGTATTTGGCAGATTGTTCTCTCATAATCTAGCTTACAGGACTCTGGCCCTGTCCGAGAACAATGAATAACTGGATCCAAAAGAATTGGCGGTCACTGATCTCCAACAGTGTCACTTGTTACATTTTGGGAAGAGGTTTTTTTCTTTTCTTTTTGAATTTATCACCAAGGAGGACTAATATCTGATCTTCCATAGCGGGCCTTACTTCATGGGGCCCCAATGACTCTACCTAAATCGATAGACCCCTGACTTCGATCCGCCTATAGATGCTCCCAAAGCTATCTCGGTATGGGTTCGACTTCTCAATCTACCGATCCATTGTTGGACCCCCTCCTCTTTGCAAACTATCGAAAATGGGTTAGGCAAGTCCACTGACAAAGAAATTACTAAAGATCAATATTCCTGTGCCCGAATTTGCGTTGAAGTATATCTAGAGGCTGGCCTTCCATAAGCAATCATGTTAACTGTGGGAGACTGGCAGCACTTCCAACAGCTGGATTATGAACAACTTCCGTTCAAATGTAGGCACTATCACGAATACATACATTTTCAAAAGAGATGTTCAAAAAATATGCATGTTCATCATGAGAAATAAAAGGAAGAGGGATAACATCAAGTCAAAAGATCGAAAGCTAACCCTAAATCTGGAACAAGAAAGGAAGGGAGGAATACCATTTCCTTGCCCGCCCAGAAAGGAAGCTGCTCCACAGAAACCCATAGTCGATGTTATACCTAATTATCGTCAACATCATGTTGTGATACCAACATCTTAGTCTTTTCCCTGAAATCCTCAAAGTTTGAAGGTGTAAATGAGTAAGGATGAAATATTATATAATTTTAGCCACCACCGCACTTTACTTGTGGACAAACTATAGTACCCATATCAATAATGCCCATTTGTTGTCTACAGAAAGTGGTGCCACTGCATGTTTACCATGAACAATGTGCGGTTCCCACTTGGTAATTCCTTTTCCCTTTGAACAAGGCACGATGCTCGATTCATAAAGGAAAAAAATGAAAGTTTGAGAGGATTCTAGAATCTTGCCTTCATGGAAGCCTCATCCCTATGGTTTAGTCCACCTAGAGATCGAGATCCATCATCATAGGATCACCCTTCCACCTCTCCCATGAAATCCTCAACCTATCCTATCATTTCATGCCTTTAAATACTAGCTTACCTACGATGGGTAAGAGGGGAAGAATGTGTTATTTCATCCAAACTCTATCCAATTTCGGTCAAATTCTTAGGTGATTAGTGGGAAAACTTGAGGATCTTAGGAAAGGTTCATTGAGAAAGAGTTATCAACACCAAGGCATCGTTTGTAACTCTCCCTTTTCATGTTTTTAATACAAATGTAGTTTTTTTTCCACATGCACTTGTATGTTTGGTTATTGCATTGTGTTTGTTGTTTAACTCCTTGGTCTTTCACATAGGATTTTAAGCTGTCTTGTCACTCTAATCTTGGTTGGTATTTTGTTGTGTATCTTGTAGGTCATCTGCATGGATTAAGCACTTCAAAGATCAAGCCTTGCAGCCCGTGGAAGGTAAGAAGACCAGTCAATTCAAGAGATTTACATTTAATCCTAGGAGAAGTTTCTACATCTTGTTGTTGTTTTGTTATAGTACTGAGTGTTTCATGCTAGAAAAACAACCTTTGCCCACATTGGCTGAGTATTTCTAGTAACGAAAGTGGTGACTCCACTGGGGAGATAGATCAGATTCTTGGTTTTGTTTCAACTTGCCTTCATTTTTCAATTTCAGTTGATAGATTAGATATGCTTTTAAACTATTTAGATTTGATTTGAAAGTGTTTAGATATGCCTCTAATGCTTCAGATTCTCACCGTTATATGTTATTTGGATCAAGTACTTGAGATCTAACACTGTTCTTTTTTGCATCTTTGTGTGATTTCAAATTCTTCTTTGGCCACCGCACCTGGGTAGTATTAAAAGAGCGGACACCATACCTTTACTTGAGGAAAATAGCAGTGCCACCACATCTTTCCAGTATATAGATAGCGGTGCCACCACTCTGTAACTATTGACAAAGCATGGTGCTGAACTTGTAACACTTTGTCTTTACCTGTCAAAGCATGGTGCCAGGTAGGGTTTTTCGAAATCTTGTAGTTTAAATTTGGTTTCTGAAAGATTCTTGGCTTTAGTTACTGATATTTGAAATCGTTAGACAATATCTGGAAATAATACTTAGGCTTTATTTGTTTATCCTTTCAAGAGTTAGTTTTGATTTTTGGCCTTTGAGGCTTCTTGTTCATTTGGTTTTGGTGAGGAAGTTTTTGAAAAGAAAACATCTATTCAGATCTATGAGTGTTGTTTTTAATCAGTTGAAAGGAAAGTAGTTTTTCCTTTGTTTCTTCATAGATTGTTAAAGGAGTGTCTTCATATTTGTTATTGAAAATTTTGGGAGAAAATTGATCATATATATTGGCATGTTAATGAACCCTTTATTACTTGATTAGTCTCATCAACTTTCAAGTATTCATGGTCTAATTTCTTTCTGTATGTTTTCTTCTCGACAAAAAGAACAAAATAGCTGGTTTTTTAAATATTTTGAAGAATTGAAAAAGTTTTATGTGTCAAATAGTGATAGTATGTTTCTTTTAAAAAAAGAGATCTTGTTCTTTTCTTTTCAAAATTTGCATTAGAAGTATTTGCATGCTTGTAATAGGAATGATATATATAGTTTGATATTATTTTTGCTCAGGATTTATTCATTTTGGGAAAACAAGAACTAAAACTCTATCCCGTCTTTAAGTAGAGCATATCCAGAAAGTGAAAGTGAAAGATTTGCATAAGCATAATTGAATGGTTTTACTTTTATGTACTCACTTCATGCATTCACTTAACCATAAAAGATAAAATTAAGTGCTAGTTTAGGTTAAAATGTTTAGTAAATTGAGTGATAGATTGGAGACGTGTTCCGACATCATTAAACGTAGGAGCTATTGCTATTTTCCTGCACTGCATCCTAGGGATCATGTGGTTTTTCCACGTATTGATAGTATATAGAATGAAATTTCACGTACCCTTGGGGTATATCAAAAGGTACTTCACATACTCAATAGTATATAGTAAGACCCTTTTCGAACGGTGTGCATTAGACAACACTACCACAGATTTCAGCTCCCACATACCTTGTGTATATCGGGAGACCCCTCTAGGAAACCCATACCAACTAAGAAGATTGTTTTGGCTGTCTTGCTGGAGAAATACACCAAGAACAACACTCGGGATCTACTACGCACATGCCATCCAGGTAGTCGGGTATTCATGCAAGGGTATGGTCCCAATCCTCCTTGTCGCATTTTACAATTGGACGCTGCGGTATATCGCTAGTTGTGACAACTTGACAATCCTAGTGAGGAATTGGATTTCATCAACCCCTCCTATCAATTAAGTTTGATTGTGACCTTTAGCTTGTGTAGGATTGTTTGTGTTTGATCTTTACTTTTTATTAAACTCTAGAGTAGGTGTTTTCAACCAACATTCTGGCTGAGTTACTTATGAAACGATCTCGCAGGTTGTAGGTTTTTCCACCTAACTTTCCTCCTATTGTGGAAGAAATGGAAAGGGAAACCATGGACCAACCAGCTACGACTGATTCCCATGTAGAAGGAATTCTGGTTACTAAAACTAGGGAAGAAATTTCTTGTTTTGACAATCCATCCACTCTTGTGGTAGTTCAACAACCTTATGTAGAGGATACAACCCTTCATTTTCAAACTGAGGGTCAACCTGGTGCACGAGATTGGGTTTTTACCCACCCATCAAACGATACCGTAGCATCATAATTTGGTCCAATGAATCCTTTCTAGGAGAATTCTTTAGGACATGTTATCTCTAAGTACGGAACCACCAGTTTACCTTATGTTAGCCCCCCCACGAGAAACTAGATTCGATCCAAATGAAGAAATCCTCGGATCAGTCTAGGAAACTCTTACTCGTTTGCGTGGAATGGGAGATAACATAAGGAGAAGGAGTATTTCTCCTCTACCTCACAGTTAAGAAGTATCCTTCCTGACATACCATGATCTTTCACCACCTTATGTGGCTCCTAACTCTGGGTCACCAGTTCAAAATATGGCCACTTATGATCCAGTTCAACCTTCCATCCCTCCCCCACCATCTCAGAATTCCCCGTCTATTTCCAATTCTCCTGTACTTCCTGCCACTGGGGGGAAACTCCCAACCTAAGTTGTTGTATCAACCATGGTATTTATTTCTAGTATGGGGAAAAACCTTGTTGTAGGACCATCAACAGTTAGTATACCTCCCGCCAATACCAACATAGTTATCGCCTCTTCTGGTACGAGACAACCCTCATGGGTCCAACCTGCTTTAAATCAACCTTCATGGGGTTATACCTATCCAGGAAATCAACCTCCATTAATCAATCAAAATTATCAACGTACAACATCAGGAGTTGTTTATCCCAGAATTCCTACCCTGGTAATATGTACACCCCATGGGGGCAACCTAATTGGTCAAATTTACCTGTACTCGGAGGACCACCTGTCAATACAACTAGAGGTTATGGAGGTCCACCTTTTGGAGGCCCACCACCTGGAGGACCACCTAGACGTCTTCCTTTTAGAGGTACAACACCCTGAGGTCCAGCTTATGGAGGTCCCCCACCTGGAGGAACCTCTCCACCTAGACAAACCCCTCCACCTAGAGGATCTCATCCACCTGGAGGGCCCCCTCCACCTAGAGGACCACCCACTAGAGGCCCACCACCTGGAGGGCCCTCGAGAGGATCGTTTGTGAATCAACCACCCAATCAATCGATCATTGGAGCATCGTCCACACCTATTTACCAATCCATTTACGGTCCTACTAGTCCACAAATGCATTATCAATATTACTAGTACCCACAACTTAACTGACAACTCCCGATTTTGGCTACTTTGGACTTGCCATACTTGTACAAATTTATTAATGATCTCATCCAACAAGCCCCTTTTTAGCCACCAATTCCAGTCAAGTTACCATCAGACATCCCCAAGTTTGATGGGAAGCAAGATGAACACCCGAAAACCCATGTTATGACCTTCCATCTGTGCTATTCTTCGAACTCATTCATGGATGACTCCATTCATTTGAGGATCTTGCAGAGAAATTTAACTGGTACAACCACTAAATGGTATATTGAACTTCCACAACATTTGTTTGTGGATTTTAATTCATTGGAAACTATATTCCTTACCCATTTCCATCTACCCATTCGTTACAAAACTGGTATGGGTATTTTGACCTCTCTTCGACATAATACTTCCACTCACATATTCGATCACATTCATGAGTGGAGGAGACACCGAATGTTGATTAAAGCTCCTATTCTAGACCAACTGTTAGCTGATTGGTTTACTAAATATTTGTTGCCTCCTATTGCCTGAGATGTGGCTATGGGCAGTGCTGTTATAGAGGAACATGCTATTAGCTAGGATCAATACTTGGACTTAGTTTATTCTCAGTCTGGAACCTTATATGATTTGATACCTAATGCTCCTCATCCCAGCACTGATCATGTCAAGCCACCTACTGAAACTCCTGTAGATGGTGTTGTAGGTTCAACCCAACCTCTGTCCACGCGAAACCTGCCAAGCAAAAGAGTTCTCGTCCTTCTACTTCTTCCACTCCTACTATTTCAGCTAAGGTGAATGCTATCCAATCTTTACAAACACCCAATAATAAGAAAAAAGGTAAAGTTAAAGCTAAAAAGAATGGAAACCAGCAGGAGAATCCTAAGACCATGACTCCAGAGAACGAGTCCAAACCCAAATAGAAATCTAAGTACCCCTTCCTATTGTGTGGAGGTGATCACTTCATGAAGGAGTGTCCTAGACATAAAGAGATAAATAATTTTTTGAAAATTAACCCTACATCAGTAGTATTGACTGACCCTTTCCCATCCCAACAAAAATTAATTGATCATACATCTTTGCATGGTCCCTCTTCCTCCACTGAGGAAATCAGAAATATGTTCGCCAAGACTATTTTGCTGAACACACGAAGTCAGACATATGATAAAACTCATGAGAATAAAGATGAAGGTTCTTCTCCCAAGAAGACTCCTTCTTCCAATACTTCTCCTCCAATTCCATCTAATCTCCCTCTTACCATTGATAAAACTAATCTTGACACAATTTTGTGCTTTCCTAAGAGTACAATCCAGAAATCCATTTTCAATCCAAGCGCTTTAGATGCCCAATTCTACAACGTTGTTGAAGATCTAGCTTAGGCACCTTGCAGCATGTATACACTAGAGGTACTCCAAAGTTTCCCTACACATCGTACAAACTGTTGTAAGCCCTAAGGGCCTTAGATCCAGAGAAGTCCACCACAATCACTTTTAACGTGGAGAACTACAAATCAAGGTTATCCAACCAACTCATGTTTCAAATCACAACTAAGGTAGTGGGTAGGAATGTTCATCGGACCGTATTGGATGAAGGAGCTTCCACCTCGGTTTTAACTATGTCTTATTGGAGAGCCATTGGTTCTCCCGAAATTACTCGATCACCAACCACCTTGAAATCCTTTGACGGGCGAGGTTTCCAACCTCATGGCTTGCTACCAACATTATCTATCGAGTTGGGGGGCAAGACTGTTTCTATATAGGTATAAGTAGTCAATGCTCCATTGGATTAGAACTTGTTATTGGGGATAAATTGGTTTTATGCCATGACGACAGTTGCTTCATCAGGATTTCACACTCTCCATTTTCCTCACTAGGGAAAATTGTAACTATTGATCAACTTGATTACTGTTCACTTAATGTCACTACTTCCACAACAAATAATGTTCCTATGTTGGGGAAATCCCTTTCTTCTCATCAATTTGTAGGAGTCATACTCTTGAAAGATTAATCCCTTATGGGAGTCTTTACATCTACCACTTCCCCTCCTAGTACAGAATTTGCTATGGTTAACATGATATCATCCACAACCAGGGGCATGTCCAAAGGAAAAGAGATTGTTGAAATACCTTCTATGGGTCCTCATGAAGCCCTGTACCATGCCATTCAATCTACTTCCAATACTTACTTTTATGCTAAAAATCTAGTAGCATCGGATCCATACCATCTTCCTTATTGGCTGCATTCCCCTCTCCTGACTCTAGATTATCTCTTACAGAATTTTCCATGGGACGAGTCTATTATGGAGATTATGAGTCCGGATGAATCCTTATGGGAATATTCTCATCATAGATATTCTTTTCTTCCTAATGTTGATTTGGTGGATTCCGATTTTATATCTCTTATTAGTTTTGATATTGTTGAACATCCTTAGACACCTGTATTATTACAAGACGACGATTCCGAAGGGAATTTGTGCAACATTACTCAAACTATTCCCATTGACATATTGGTGAATCTAGGTGTTGTTGAACATGTTCTTGTTGGCCACAACTGTTCGATGACAGAAATTGGATAATACCAAAATATTTTCAAAGAATTTTGAGATGTTTTTTCCAGGAGTTATGAAGAAATCCCTAGGATTGATCCACCCATCGTAGTACATGAGATCGAGACTTACCCGATGACAAGACTGGATAGGCAGAAACTTTGTCAGTTCCACCCTAGGAAAGTTGTAGTGATAAAAGTTGCAGTTGAAAAACTTTTGAAAGATGGTTTCATTTATCTAGTGCCATTAACTAAGTGTGTGTCTAATATTGCTTCGATTACCAAGAAGCAGGGCACTATTAGGGTTTGTATCGATTTCAGGGACTTAAATAAATCTTTTCCAAAGGACAACTTTCCTACTCCCCATATCGTTCAAATCATTTACAACTCTGCCAGAAGTGTCATCTTCTCCTTTATGGATGGCTTCTCCGACTACAATTAGATTGAAATATTACCCGCTGACCAACACAAAATGATATTCATTTTCCCATGGGGAACCTTTTCTTATTCAAAAGTTACCTTTTTGCTTGAAAAATGCTGGAGCAATTTTCCAACGAGCCATGTCCTATGCTTTTCATGATATCAGGCACATAGTGGAACCTTACCTGGATGACCTTCCCGCTCATTCACAATAGAGAGAGGATCATTCATGGCATCTTAGGGATATTTTCCTTCGATGTCGTCACTATCATATCCGACTTAATCCGCATAAGTGTGTTTTGTGTGTGGAGACTAGACATTTTCCTGGCTTTGTTGTTTCTAAGGATGGTATCCAGATTGACCCTTTGAAAATGGCTGCAATAGTGGAATTACCACCCTTAACCAACATCATAGAAATACAAAGTTTGCAAAGGAAGGAAAATTTCTTCGTTGTTTCGTATGCAATTTTACAGAAAAGACGCATGGTTATATGTGTTTGTTGAAGAAGAGCACTCTCTTCATTTGGGATGATCAAGCTCAATGGGATTTTGATAATTTAAAACATGTCATAACACATTCACCTGTGTTACACCTCCCTAATTATTCAAAAGAATTTTTGCTCAATATTGCTTCCTCCACTATAGTACTATTGGCATAGTTCTAGCGCAGGAGGATTCGAACAGACAAGAACATGTGATTTATTATCTTAGTAAGAGTCTTCTAGACTCTGAAACTTAGTACTCACATGTGGATAAGTTAGCTTTGATACGGTCATTGATGTCCAACATTTTCGTCATTACATCCTACTTTGCACAAAAATCGTTCTCACGGATCAAAGCCCCATGTACTACATCCTGACTCGTTAGGTACTAGGGGTAAACATTCTCACCGGATCATTATCCTGCAAGAATTTGACCTTGAATTTGCTAAGACTACTTCCAACAAATGCTTAGTTTTTGCGGAGTTGACGTGTGATCTTCCCCGTGCTATCACAGAAACTGAGCCCAATGACTTATTTCCCGATGAGTTCTTGTTCCTGATTAGCACAACTGACCCGTGGTATGGATATTTGATCATATATCTCGAAAATCAAACATTTCAGCCCAATTTATCTCACGATGATCGTCAATCCATTCACCATCACGCTAAATATTATCTCATCCTAAATGATACCTTATATCATTGTGGTATTGATTCCTTTCTCCGATGATTTTTAACACATGACAAGGCTAAACAAGTCTTGAATGATTTCCACTCTAGAGCATGTGGAGGTCATCTTTCTGGGATGGCTTCAACTCAGAAAATCCTTTGCGCTGGTTAGTTTTGGCCCTCAATATTCAAGGATTTCCATGAAGTGATAAAAAAGTGCCCACCCTATTATCTTTTCTATCCGAAAAAGCATGCCCACCCTGCTCCACTACACCCCGTCATTGCCGATGGAAATTTTTACAAATGGGGGATGGATTTCATGCATTGTAAGCCTATCTCAGCCAGGAGGCACAATTACATTATTGTAGATGTTGATTATTTTACAAAATGGGATGAGGCAATGCCTACATATGATGAGGATGGTAAGACTGCCGCCCTCTTCTTGTTTAACCACTTAATCTCTAGGTTTGGATTTCCTCATGTCATAGTGATTGATCACATATCTCATTTCTATAATCAGATGATGGTTGAGATAAGTGCCAAGTTGGGCTTCCATCATGAAAACTCAACTCCCTACTATCCACAAGCTAATGGTCAAGTCAAAGCCATTAACAAAGTCTGTAAGACCATGCCTCATTGGAGAACACAAATCAAATTGGAATTTAACTATGTTTTCGACACTTTAGGCCTATATAGCTTCCATGAAAACAATGATCGGTTTCACACCTTTTCAATTGTTCTATGGACTGGAAGCAGTTTTACCTATCGAATGTGAGATTTTGTCACTAAAACTAGTTGTTGAACTTCTACCCAACACTTCGATCAAGGAAGAGCACTTCCTTTATCTAACTAACCTTGACGAGACATGACGTGATGCCACTCTGGCTAATGAGTCGCACAAGAAATGAGGCAAGGCCCAATATGACAAATCTGTTCAACCTCAGGTCTTTAATGAAGGAGACCTTATTCTGACTTATGATAAGAAACATGACAAATTGGGGAAAGGGAAGTTGGAATCAATGTGGTATAGTCCCTACATTGTTAGCAAAGTATTGGAAAAAGGGGCCTATGAATTAGTGTACTATGATGGAATACCTTTTGGGAAACCTCACAATGGGCTATACCTAAAAAGGTATTATGCTTAGGACATATTGTAGTAGTACCTTGTATATATTAACTTGTAAGTGTGGTTTTATTGATTGAGTATGGTTTTGTGTTTTATCTAACACTGCTTATTTCATGTTATGATTTAAATTCTGCAAATGAATCTCTACTATGGTTATACCAATGGTGCTAACTACCATACCTTGAATTTCGCTTCAGTAGCATGGGTATCATATTCCCAAGACAATGACTTATTTATTTAAGGAGGAGTATGCCTAGGTACCGCTACCAATGATATCGTTGAGTATCATGCGATGATAGGATTGTTAACAAAAGCTTCATCTTATGATATCAATCACTTTGTCGTCTTTTTAGACTCCCAGCTCATGGTTTCTCAATTGAACCATGTATACACCATTTGAAACCCAATGTATTTTTTGAAGGGTACGTTTACTTGAGAGGTCATTTGAACCTATTACTTACCAACACATTCCAATATCATATAACTCAATTGCTGAATCACTAGATAATTACATTTTAGATTGGCATATTGCTCATTCTTGATACATTGATAAGTAAAATAACATGAAACATTGTAAATAAATAGTATGGAATATAGGATCCATGTAAATAATTTTCCATTACCAAAACATGTAGGCTACAAAAGTGAGTTTGTATACATATATAAAATGTTTAGTACAAAATGTGGTCTAGAGACCTCGACTGAAGCATAATAGCTTTCAACACTACAAAATAACAAATATACTGAAGCTAATATCTTTTAGTGTACATCCTGTCGAGCCCTAGTGATGCTCGCGATAGCACATGATGGCCCTTGCTACCCTGTGCAACAAACAACCAAAATGACCCAACACACTAGTTGTGTGCCATTGGTACCTCCGAGGAAGATCATCTATTGAGACGTCAGGAATGTCTAAAGTGAGCCTATTGAGGTTCTCCTTAAGCTTAGTCATCTCATCATCATCGTGACGTACGAATTGAGCATCGTCTCGCTTGTCAATTGGAGAGGATCCTCTTGATCTGGCTATCCCCACATCTACGAAAGTAGGAAGCATGTCTCAGTACCTCTCATAAAAATTACAATACCACATAAAACATAAAAACATGCATATTTTAGTGTCTTACTCATCGAGGTATCCCCACTACTCATCCTTAGGCAGGGCTAGGTCTGGTTCTCCTCAAAAATCCATGCTTGCATAGGCATAATCCTCAATCATGAGGAGCTGGTCATCTAGCCAACAAAAGAAGGAGGCCTAGTATTTGACTCTAGGTCCCCCGCCACCATGGCAGGCCATAACCTCTACCCACTTGAGCATACGTGGGTCCCATGCTCTAAGATCGGTGAAGGCCACCTGTGGCCTCAGTAGTGGAACTCTCTCTAGGAAAAATGACACTAATATAGTACCATAACCGAACTGTTTCAACTCCCCATGATAGAAATTGGTGAGTTGTTCCTTGAATGTCCCCAACAAGGATTCAACCAAGTTGAACACCGTTGGGCCTTGGCTTCTAAGGAACACATCATGTGGGACATAGACGCTGAGTGATCCCACTGACTCTCAAAAATATGTTGCATGGTAAAGAAGACCGTCCTTAGGGGTGGGTCCATCACATCCTTGATGGGAATTTTCTTCTCACTCATCTGCGTATTGAGAAAATAATACTGGTTGATCAAGTGATGTGTAGTAACGTCCCCACCACGTGGAAAAATCAAGGAAATAGGCACTCCTCGCCTAGATAGATCTGTCATGAATTAGATATCCTCCACTTTCACAGTGAAAATGTGGGCACCCACCTCGAAATGTTGTTGCTTGGGATTTCACATCCCGAGTATATACTCTAATAATCTGATTTGCGCCCTCATGCTGGGAACTTTGAAGAATTTAAGAAGTCTACATTCATGGAGAGCATTCACAGTGCCTTGTTCATTTGCTCCACGAATGTTGTCCAATTCATGTTCCTGTTCCTTCCACCCAACAATTTTCAACAATGTAACCTGCCAAATAATTAAAATGGAGGATTAGAAGCCACATTCAACCATTTGAAACTCCTCAAAATATTTAATTTGGTCTATTTTTGGAACTTTTTAGGGTAGTTTGTGCCACCACTTCTTCACTCATGCTCGTTAAACCCTAGGACTAAGTTTTTGAGTCAAATTTTACTACTTTTTCAGGCTCATTAAACCCTTTTTCATGAAAAAGAAACCCTAATAGAGACCTCTTTAAGCTCTTTTCTGACTCTTAAAATGTGAAAATATTGCCGAGTGAACTTGTCATCTTCACGCTTGCAAAAAATTTGAAGAGTCATCTTTCTGACGATAGTTTACCCCTTGTTCGGTTCGGATCGACTAGTTACGAAAAAGGTATACTCTAGTCATCGACTAGAAGAGTTCTCTAATGTATTATTTTATACTTTTTTAGGCCTCTGAGACTAACTTTTATGAAAAAGGACCTTTTGGAGTCTTCTTCCATTTCGTTCAGACTCTCTAAAAATGAATGACACTGAGTTTACTTTCAATGGACTCGTTAAACTAAATACTGAGAGAACCTATTTTGGGAACGAACCCCCCTTTCTCAGGTTTGAAAAACATATGAGAATTGACTTATCTTAGGATAAGATTCAACAAGTGTTGTTTACCCTCTTGGGACTTGTTAAAATGAAAAGAGGCACACATCAATCATGATGGGGAAATTAAGGGAAGGGATCTTTATTTGTAATAATGGCAGTTTGGTTACCTTTGAACATGGCACCTATTTTCATTTCAATCAAATAGTTTGGTATTCAACTTGTCTCCGATTCGATCCACTTGCATGACTCATGTCACTCCTTTGAGTCTTTCAAAGAATGCATCGTTCAATGTCGCATTATGTCTTGGTATCTGTCTCATCAAGTCAATGCTTCCAAGTCTTCGGTCGTGTCGCCCGATGTTCAAAGGAAAGTCAAGTTGAGAGTTACCCTTTGCATTCAAAACTGCTTTCATATCAATTACCTTTGAGTCAATACTATGGTTACTTCATACTCAAATTCCATAACTTTGTTTCGAGTTTTGTGTCATTGATGTGGGATTCATCATGGCCCTCCTTCAACAAGACTATTCCTGTCGAATTCAACATATCTTTTTAGGAATTAGTCTTAGAAACAAAGTTAGTACCTTGATGTATGCATTAATCACAGATTTCCTCGATTTTGACAAAAGGTTTTCATCATTGACCTTTGATTGGAATATTGAGTTGAGTGTTCGACATCAAACATCTATTCACATTCAAGGGAATGTATTGGGGTACCTTGGGAATCATCGACATCAACGATGATATCCCTCACGCTTGTTAAAGGTTTCCATCATTGACTGATAATCAAGTGATTTCTACCATGTTCGAATTCAAGACATGTACGCACATGGATAGAATCATACTTTGTTGAAGACGAGACGAAGATCCTGAGTATCTGTTAAGTGCTCATTTCTTTCCCCAGGCTGCGATGGAGTATTTGTATGAGTCCTAGCATGGATCCACATTTGTATGGTCATGGTTGTGCTCAGATTTGCGTCTATATGACATAGATATTCATTATATATCTGGTAGCAATGTCCAAATTTGAGTCTCCCTCAGATGGATCTAAGCTGTATTATAGTATCCATGATTGTTTATATCTCACATGGATCCACGTAGTATTGTTCAGAAGCCATGTTGTGAGTCGTATGGACATGTATCAAAGTGTAAATGTACTAGAGGATGACATTGGTTGTTGAAGTTTTTTAATCTTTGGACTATTGCCTCAAAGTGATAACTTGTTCCTAGAAATCCTTTTCCTATGCTTTCCCTCTAGCCTCATGCTTTGGGGGGCATTATGTTATACCTAATTCTAGTCAACATCATGTTGTGAGACCAAAATATCAGTATTTTCCTTGAAATCCTCAAAGTTTGAAGGTGGAAATGAGTAAGGATGAACAATTACATACTTTTAGCCACCACCACACTTTACTTGTGGACAAAATGTGGTACCCATATCAGTAATGCCCATTTGATGTATGCAGAAAGAGGTGCCACTGCCTACTTACCATGAACAATGTGTGATTCCCACTTGTTAATGCCTTTTCCCTTTGAACAAAGCGTGGTTCTTGAGTCATAAAGGAAAAAAAAGAATGATCGAGAGGCTTCTCGAAGATTGTCTTCGTGGAAGTCTCATCCCTATGGTTTAGGCCACCTGGACCTCAAGATCCATCATCATAGGATCACCCCTCCACATTTCCCCATAAATCCTCAGCCTATCCTATCCTTTCATGACTTTAAATACTAGCTTACCCCCCATGGGTAAGAGGGGGAAGAATGTGTTATTGCATCCAAAATCTGGCCAATTTCAGTCAAATTCTTAGGTGATAAGTGGGAAAAATTGAGGTTTTGAGGAAAGGTTCATTGAGAAAGAGTTCTCAACACCAAGGCATCATTTTTAACTCTCCCTCTTCATGCTTTTAAGAAAATGTAGTTTCTTTTCCACATGTACTTGTGTGTCTGATTATTGCATTGTGTTTGTTGTTTAACTCCATGGTGTTTGACATAGGATTTTAAGTTGTCTTGTTACTCTTATCTTGGTTGGTATTTTGTTGTGTATCTTGCATGTCATCCGCACAGATCAAGCACTTCAAATATCAAGCCTTGCATCCTGTGGAAGGTAAGAAGAGTAGTCAATTTAAGAGGTTTATATAATCCTAGGAGAAGTTTCTACATCTTGTTGTTGTTTTGTTCTAGTACCGAGTGTTTCATGCTAGGGAAACAACCTCTGTCCGTACTAGATGAGTATTTCCAATAACATTCGAAAATGGAAACAACTTCTTTGCAATCGATGGCTCAGAAGAGGAAGCTACTAGTGTTGAAGAAGCTTTGGAAAGGCCACCAACCCCTAAATTGAAAAATCTAGGAGAAAAGGACCCATCCAATGAAAGTCCTAAAAATCAAGAAGCATCGGTGAATTAAACAATAGAACAAATTGAACCTCAAGAAGAAAGAACAACCTCAAGAAACAAGAACAAAGGATGAATATTATGAGGAGGAAGACGAAGAAATAGGCCCTCCGACCACCATCACCAAAATAAATAAGAAAGGAAGGAAGTCAACCAAGGAATGAAGAGAGGTAGAAACCTACAAATACAAGTGGTAAGGATCTCAATCAACATTGGATAGAATGCTAAATCCTAGAATCACAAGAAATCAAGGCCATGCCTCTAGAGGGGCCCTCTTTCTCCCAAAAGGTAAGTAATGAAGGTCATATCCTAGAATTGTAAGGGATTAGGGAGTCATCTGAAAGAAGAAGTAATTAAATATTTAATTTGTATTTCCTCTCTCGATGTCTTACTAGTCTAGGAGACCGAACTAGAGTAACAAGAATCCCTCAAGGTCGGTAACTTCTTGTATAAAAAGGAGAAGGTGTCGCGGTTAGTGCTAGAGGTGCCTCCAGAGGCCTGGGAACCCTTTGGAATTCTTCTAAGTTCGAACTTGTTTATAGCATTAGCTGCACTCACTATATTCTCACCATTCTTTGCCACAAATATTTGGGCCACCTGGTAAGTATCTTTAACATCTATGCTCCTACACTCTATTCGGAAAAAAAAGTTTGTTGGAACATTATTCAAGAATTCTTGAGCACTCATCATCCAGAGAATATAATTCCCATATAGGACTTGAACATCATTCTCTCCCAACGAGAAAAAAAATGGGATATATTGTAAGAGATCCCCTTCATGAAACAGTTGAGGATATAATTATGGATTGGGACTTGGAAGATATCAAGCCGTCTCATGGAAACTTCACTTGGTCCAATAGAAGGACTGGTCCAGGCCATATTGCTGCCCGACTTGATCGCTTCATAGTACAACATTTAGGATCCTTTTGCTAGGCCTCATTGTTGATTATTCTATCCTACCTTTCAGTGTTTCTAATCATAAACGTATCCTTCTTGAGTTGATAAAAAAATCATAATATTGGTCATATCCCATTCCATTTCAGTCCCTCTTGGATCCAACAGGAAGGATTTTTTTGATCTAGTTAGATCAGTCTTGAAGGCTCTAGTCTCTGGATCTGCCTTCTTTGTCTGCGAAGAAAAACTTAGAAGACTCAAAACCTCTCTTAAAGATTGGGTCAATACCTTTAAGTCTCCCCTCAAGCAGTGGTTGTAAGCCCAAATCCAACTGGGAGGTCACCAACTTCAGATGGAAGAATAGATAGTTGATTCAAAAAGTCTTGAGAAAGAAGGCCAACTCCAACATGCCATTCTTTCAGCTTGCAGAATGGAGGAGGATTTTTGGAGACAAAAATCCAGAAGTCTTTGGCTTCAAGCTGGGGATAAAAATACAAGCTTCTTTCACAAACAAGATGAAGGAAGGAAGCAGTTCAAATCGATCAAGGAAATTCTTTTTCAAGATCAAGTGGTCCAAAAATTCGAAGGTACCAAGGAAGTAAATGATACCCACTTCAAGGATATGTACACAGAGGAGAGGCCTCCTGTTGAAATCTCCCTCCAGATATTAAATCTAATCCCCTCTAAGGTAATCACAGTATCTAACATTCTGCTTACTTCCCGAGCCTCTAAAAAATATATTAAGCTAGCCCTGGAAGCTATGCAACCAGAAAAAGCACCAGACCTGGACAGATTTACAACAAGGTTCCTCAAATATTGCTGGAAAATTGTCAAAAATGACCTCCACAATTTGGTCATGAAATCTTAGAGTTGCAGCAAGATTGGAGGTAGTACAAACTCTGCCTTCCTTGCTCTCATTCCCAAAGAAAAAGGGGCCCTTTCCTTTGACCGTTTTATACCAATTTATCTTTGTAATATTGGATACAAAATCATAGCCAAATTCACAGCCAACGAACTGAAAGGGATCCTTCCTTCCATTATATCCAAAAATCAAGGTGGATTCATTAAAGGAAGATAAATCATAGACAATATTATTCTGGTTCAAGAAGCAATTCACTCAAGTGTTCAGTGTTATGGAAAAGGTATGGTTATCAAGTTGGATCTTGATAATGCATTTGATAGGGTAAGGAATGAATTCCTTTTTCAGGTAATGCATCGTTTTGGTTTTGCTCCCTCGTTGATTTCCTGGGTAAAATCCTGCATTGGGGCTCCATAGATAGCCCCTTTGGTTAATGGTTGTGCAGCTGGGTTCTTCAAAGCATGTCATGGTCTCCACCAGGTATTCCCTCTCTCTTCTCTTCTCTATGATATACAGGCCTTGACCCTTAGCTTCTAGTTGGGTAGGAGTCACCTTAAGCAAGAAATAATGGGCCTTCATATAGCCCAAGGAGTTTAATACATCAACCATGTTTAGTTTTCTGATGATACCCTCCTCCTGGGGGGTGCAAGCACCTTCTCAGCTAGAAACTTCAAAAAATCATCTTGACATGTATAAAAAAGCATAAGGAAGAAAAATTAACTACAAGAAAAGTCAAACCTATGGCTGGAATTGTAACCCACAAGAGATGCCAGAAATATCAAGAATTCTGGAAATCAAAGGAAGAAACCAATGGGAAGCCTTCAAATATTTGGGAATCCTGATTTTCAAAGAATCCTCAAAATCTTATCACCTGATCCCTCTAATATACAAGATAAAATCTCGTATTAATTCTTGGGGATCATCTTGGCTAAACCCCACTCGAAAATTTATTCTCATCAAATCTATGTTGTCTAGTATCCCCATCTATCAAAATTCCATCTTATTGGCTCCTCAGGGAGTAATCTCCAATATCGAGGCTCTCCTTAGAAGGTTCTTCTAGAAAGGAGGAAGCCATAATGAGAATGAAATTTCGTTGTTCATCTAGGGGAGAATATATAAATCTTTGTTTGAAGGAGGACTTCACCTCTAAGTTCTTCATCTCCATAACTTGGTGCTTGGGGCCAAATTCCTTTGGAATATGATTTCTGGAAAGATATATTTGAGTAAACATGCTCTTTGGAAAAGTAATTCTCAGGGAATAGGATCAAATGCCTTGATATCCCTCCTAGAATCGTTAAAGGTTCGCCAGTATTCTATATGTTTCAGAAGGCCCTTGTTTTTTTTCTTCTTCCCTCACCTGGATTTCGAGAAACGAGAAAAAATATGTATTTGGAAAGACTCCATTCTAGGGTAGCCACTGATTGATTCCTAGCCAAGTATTTCTTAGTTAAAAACTCAACTTCATTCCCTCAACATCTTCACTCTTTGGGATATCTCCTTTTGGGACTCTGATGGTTCTAAGATTTGGAGAAACTGGAATATACACAATTTCCCCCCCTATTTTCTTAATAAAAAAGCAACGACGATGTATCTTCTTCAAGTAAAGGCCCCCATTGCATCGAGGATACCTGTGGTTGGGGTTATCTCTATGGCTATTAATATACTGCAGCTGGATATAAGCTTCTAAAATCTATCCCCACCACCCCCTCTAATCCTGCTTTATGGTAGGGTGTCTGGAAGGATCCAAGTCTCCCTAAAGTCAACTTTTTCTTATGGACCATTACTCATAAAATCATCCCTACTGGAGATAATTTTCATAAGAAAGTTTGAGAAGGACCCACCCATTGTCCTCTTTGCCTCTCACAGGAAGAGTCATTTAATCACCTGATCCTCTCCTGTCCCTATGCAGAAGATGTTTGGAAACAAGTCCTCACCTGCTGGTCTGGTATGGTTCATCTCCAGAAGGATATACCAAACCTTCTTTGCAATTGTATCTCTCTATTCCATTTCCTTATCGCCAGAAAATACTTTCTCAAGCATTGTTCATTGAGCCTCCCCAAATTTGTTCTGTGGAAAATTTGGCTTGAAAGAAATGCTCGTGTCTTCCGAGACAAACATTTTTCTGTTGCTCAGGATATGGTCAAAATCAAAGCTCTTCTATGTGATTGTCTTAGATACCTTTGGGTTGATTCTAATCATTGTCCTATCTCCCCCAATGAAGAATCTTGGATCCGTAGTCTCTCCCTAGAGCTCCCTAAAAAGGTTGATAAACACAAACTCAAACTAGAAATCTAGGAAATACGTATGGAGAAAGTTGATTTCATTAACTGGGTAAGAAAATTTCACTACTACACTCTTTTCTTTGATGGTGCTTTAAAATGGAATCCAGGGGAATCGGGAGGGGGAGGGATTCTTCTTTGTCCCGATGACCAAATTGAACTCACTTTTGGGGAATTGGTGAAGACACAAACAATATAGCAGAATCTCTTGTACTATGGGAAGGTTTAACTCAAATCCATGCCCATGATATCAAGGATCTAATTATGTTTGGGGACTCTCATTTCATCATCTATGCCTTGGTCACAAATTTCCTTTCGTCATAGGTAAGGCTTCACCAGATAATCCGAAGAATTCAAAAACTTGTTAATTCCTTTCGAAGAATCGATTTTTTTCATATTTTGAGAGGTGTGAATGATGAAGCAGACAAATAGACTAATATTGTAGCCACTTTAGGTAAAGGGATCCTTAAGATAAACGGGAAAACCATCTACCATCCCCTCCCAGAGGACCATGGTATTAATCTGTCACAGTAATCTAGGGACTAAACACAAGTCTCATCAAAGATTAATAACAATAAGGCATGAAAATGGTGTAATTGTGCTACAAAATGAGTAACCGCTTTGTATATTCACACAAAGAATGAGTAATACAATACAAGATCATGCTGCAAGCTAGAATCACTCATTCAATTTGAATGACCTCCTTGGGAATTCAAGAATTCGAATTGAATGAGTGAGTCTAGCTTAACTGAATGTAAGCCACAGTCAACACTCAAGTTAACCACTGATCAAAACCCTAATTAACTCAACAAATCCCTAACTGAAGTCAGAGTGCAATAAATGACTGAGTCTAACTGAAATTAGGTCATACACATGTCATAGCAAGACAACCATCAAGTGGTAGTGCATCAATGTCTCCAATGAACACCGATGAAGTTAATTGAAGTGTAACTGAACATCAGAAGAGGTTGGAGGCGCCTCTGTTGACTCCAGTTCATTAAATAATCAATAAATAATCAATTTAATGATGGGGGGCGCCTTCACTACTCTGTTTAACTGATTGTAACCATCAGTTAGCAATATGGGGCATTCATGACACTCATATCACCCTCGGAGTACTCTAGTTAGCCTCCCCGAATGTAGGAGAAGGCTAAGTTAGCCTCCTTGACTAAAGGTAGGCATGGGTGTGATCTAGCTGATGTCATCTAATGCTCCTTTG
This sequence comes from Pseudotsuga menziesii, assembly GCA_001517045.1. NCBI lineage: Eukaryota > Viridiplantae > Streptophyta > Pinopsida > Pinales > Pinaceae > Pseudotsuga > Pseudotsuga menziesii. Next base: position 509,382 of record LPNX011139103.1, read on the forward strand.
ATGTCAATTAAGTCAATAATACTTAGGATAGTGGTTTAACTAGGCCAAATTGACCAAAATGAGTGTGTAAGGTGGTAAATGTCTTGAACACATGGGATTGGGTGGATGCGACTTTCCATGCAAGGGGCCCTTAGCAGGCACATGTGCTCAAGTAAGGTGGCGAAAGATCGAGATGGGATCCCTCATGCATGATCATGGCAGCATGCATGCAAGCTCGATTTACGAGCCATGGTACAAGAAGGGGCATCAATCCCATTGGACGTTGATGAGTTTGAAAGTAGTTTTGTACAATGATCCCCGTTCCATAGGCCTTCACCTGATCTCCCTGTTCATGTGATGAACTCATACAAGATGTTGGGAACTATGGGAATTTCTGATGCTTGGAAGGGTACATTACATGCTATAAATTCCCTAATAAAGGTGGGTTGTCATTTTGTGCATTGTATTCACTTTAGGAAAGGTTCTTTTGTTCTATGAATTATCGTGTTCTCCAACACAGTCATGGCCTCCAACTCTGAATTGACACCGCATGATGCTTCGGCTCCCACGTTGGATGAAGAACTCCAGGATATTCATAGGACTATCAGATCCCAGAAGAGGTTCCTGGTACAGTTGGATGAGGAAAGATGGCATCTTTTTGGAATGCTGGATAAAGACTTGATCCATCGTGAAGAATTTTCTAGCCCCATCTCACAATCAGAACAAGTGATGTTGTGTCAGTTAGCTGGTTTGGAGGTAAGGTTTGAGTGGCTAATGCTGAAGGTTTCAAAGATGGACATGGAAAGGAACATTGGCATCAACATGATACTGAAAAATCCCTCCCATCCTCGTGGATGTGAACAAATTTGAATCTGGTCGATCAAGTTCGTGAACAGTTATGAATTTGTAATAAGAAGCTGGTTAGCATTACTTGGTGCCATTTTGCCTATGTTTTAAGGCATCGGCTCTAGGCTTATCACTGTATCTTTTTATGTGGTCACACCACAACTTTTCTTATGTAATATATAACCATTCTTGTTAAAAAAAATATTGTAATTGAGTGTCAAACTTAAAAATAAAAGAAGTTATATGTAGTTCACATAATAATGAAATTCATAGATCAATTGCTTTCATATCATCACTATCATGTAAAATTTCTTATAAGGTTTTTGCTTAATTAGTCAAGGTAAGCAACATTGATATATTGATTATATAAGTAGAAACCAATGATATAATGATTACATATTTGACCTAGTTATTCAAGGTGTATTACATGTAGTGCTATAATGTATCTCTAAAATATAGGCCATATACTGAACGATGATTTTAATCTTGCACTGACAAGACTTAGTGTTCAAACATAATTCCATGCTTATTAGGTATAACTAATTGAAATTGTAATAACAAGTGCTTAATATATATAGTGGTGTATTTAGAAAGATTTATAAATAATAGCTTCAAATTTACTACTACAACTATCAAGAGTTCTTATGATAAATAGTCTGATGTTAGTTTGAACTATTTTTACATGCTACAAATAACATATTCTATATTGATATTTTCATTGGAATGATAAAGTATAACTTCTATTCTTTGAAACCTATTCAATTATGTTTTGAATTAAAAATAACATATTCTATATTGATATTTTCATTGGAATGATAAAGTATAACTTCCTATTCTTTGAAACCTATTCAATTATGTTTTGAATAACATTATTTAATGCCTATTTTCATTTCTAAATAGTAGGGAATTTCCAAAGGTCAATAGTTTGAGGTGGCATGCAAACCTTTTGGCATATAAGTGTGTGGCCCTTTTTGCACAATTTTTTGTAGGATGCATCAACAAAAAGCTTCCAATTTTTATTTATTTATGAAAAGACTAGCATAATTGTTACCAATTTATAAGCATAGAGCTCAGTACTACTTTAATTATCCTTGAAAATCCTATGTGAAAGAACCCAATGCAGCTTTATTAATTCACAAAGCTTATATATTCATCTCATATCTATGTTTTTTCCACCCTTGGTTAATGACTATTTTTTACCATCAACATATAAACTTGAATAACCTTTAAGTCCATCCCTAACACTAACCACCAATTAAGAGAATTGATGCTTCCATACACTTTTTATAGGGGAGTGCAACCACCTGACATGACTCAATGGACACGATGTATTCCACTAATCAACAACCAACTTGAGGGGACATACCAACCCATGATGCACAAACATGTCCCGTGTTTAAGGATTATAATCCTAATGGAGGTCATATAAACTCCTTTCTTTCATTTACCCAACCCATCTCTCATGACCTGTACTCATCAATCTTGATATAACAATTTTAAAAAGATAATTGCATAATCCTCTCCAGATGCATTGTTAATAAAAGGTTAAAGGAGATTTTCTATATCAAGGCACTAGCCAACACCAACTTTGGTATTTATGATCCTTTATGAGGATACAACCACCATACCCCTTAGGTTTCGACTTTGTAGCATAACTTAGCGATCAAAGCAGACTTGATAATCTACTTACACCCTTGGACACACTATATAAGATATATATAATGAATGGAAGAGAGCGATTACATAACACACAAGTACACTAAAGGAAGAAAAATATTACCCAATTCATATTTAAATATTTTAGCCACTTATTGGTAAAGAATAACAATAACCTTATAGTAGAGCAATGACTTGTTATGTATTAATTTACAACTTGTAAAGAATGTAGTTGAATGTAAAATATTACTTAAAGCCAACCCTTCAATATTTTATACTATGCATAGATTGCGCATGTACATATGAAATTAAGAGTGTTTTTCATCAAAATTACGAGTATTATTCAATATTTTATACTATATATAGATTGTGCATGTACATATGAAATTTAGAGTGTTTTTCTTCAAAATTAAGAGCATTATTCAATGCAAAGTTGCCTTTTCTCGGTTTTATATATACTTTGGAATGGATATATCTTTCTCTTGCAACCATTTTAACAAATCAATTTGAAATAAATGTCACTTTGAATTTACTGTGAGATATGACATCCAAAATTGATTAGTAAAACATTATTTACTACTTATTATGTTCAAGAAATTGATTGCAATCTACATTTGGAAAATACCTTCTCAATTCCTATCATAATTTGAATATACTAGGACAATATAAGGGATACAAATGCATATGGCCTTAGTACCCAATAAACAATCACTTCATCATTACACGTCCACCTGAATGTTACACATAATCTAAATAATGACACCAGATGTAATGCTTATTTGCAATCACTCCATGCAAAAGTAACACCAAGCCAACAATAAATCTACACGATGAATATTTTTGAATGAATTTGGTCCTATAGGGTAGATTTGAACAAGATACAAATGTACCACAATTAGACAAGCTACTTCAATTCCACACACCTTGCCTATATAATTAGAGAAACATTTCAACTATAATTGGGATGGAAGTTTTAGGCTATGAATGGGGACTACTTCACATTTAGCACATGTATCACCAATTTAGGTTGTTTTAGTTAGTTGTTATAGCACATTTTCAAGGGCATGCATAATGATGTATGTGATGGAAATGGTTAAATGAACATAGATATGTTGAATATTTGGAAAAAATAAATTGTCTATTTTGATTGTCAAATAGAACTAAAATCAATCACTCAATATATACAAAACATGAATGTTTTCAATGTAAAGTGAGGAATATGTTATTGAGCGAAATGCACCTAGAGTAGAAATACTAGAAATACTCCAAAGGTGGTTGTGAAAGTATTTTTTAATACAAGATCCTTGAGCGCATAGTTGAGTATTGAGGCCAAGAAAGAAGGACAGAGAAAAACCATCTAGTAGTTGCTACAACCTTGTCGGATCATATGGACCGACATAAACATAATAATTCCGGTCATGCTTACTGATGTACAACCCCCAATATGTAAAATCATAGAGATAATTACACCCAAATGGTATATCATGTAGACATTGGTGACATGCATTAAATCTAGTACTATTATAGGGCTTTTGAGGTGTTGAACTTTTGTATGTGTGGATAGAGTTTAAAGTAGGAAATGAATAAAGATCTAATCAACTTACTCAATAATGTATTAATCTAAACCTACAAAAATGATTGCTGAACTAAAAAACCTAGACTAAAGAAATTTTCTCAAAAACATATGGAATAAAATTAGGCATTACTGAAAGTAAGCAATACAATAACGAGAAATGCAATAAGCTATATAGATATATACTATTGCATCGAGTGTGAGGAGGAACACTTTTTCTATATCTTTAAGTCACACTAATTGTCTTTGATACATTAATGAGCATTGTGATTTGAGAAGTAATATTTGGCCACATGCACCCCATGTTTGTGCCTCTTTTCTCATTAGACTACAACATACAATAGAAGGAGAGTTTCCTGACAACACTAAACTGAAATTATTCTCCAAAGCTTGGATCTTATTTCCACATTTGGTGGGTTACATAGTTACAAAATACATAAGGTCCATGTTGGATATGCATGCAGATAGAAATGTGTTGGGCGCCAAAAATACCCTTTTTTCCTTACTTTGTTTATCCCTTTTCCCCTGTTTTGGCCTCCTATTTACAACTGTATCTTTATCCTTTCTAAGAAGAACACGCATGAATCCCTAAGGTTGAAATCATTATTAATCATTTCATTAATGCTTGATTTTACTTATGATTATGAACTTTATCTTTCATTTGCGCTGATTTGTTATTGGTTTATAAGAAATATTCAGAATCTTCAGGTGTCCCAAATGTAACAACTCCTTGCATTCAGAGATGAGTAATTCCCGACGTCAGTTTCTCGTTTGATGATTCGGTCTATGCTGTTGATGAGAGAATCTCGAATGTCCTTCCATGCATCTAGCTGAAAATACCCGAGCATCTTTCCTCATTAGCAGGAAGACGTTCGACCTTTGAAAGAATTCAAATTAAAAGTTCATTCATTGACTGAACTAATCTTATGCAATGCAATAATAGCTGTAACTATTTTTGTTTAATTTGGAAGCAGGAAGATCATAGATCTTCATGGATGCCCGATATTAATGTAACTGAACTGTCCTATCCATGGGGGCTTCACTTGTTGACCAATATCCTATCACGTTAGTTCATATTGTGGGTTTTAAAATTATTAAAAATTGAACCAATATATTGCAGGTATTGGGGGGATGAGGGGTTTAAGGTGCGGGTGGGTAGGGTGGTTTATAAGGATTGAGGTATAAAAAGGGGTGGGAAGGAGGTTTTAAGTATTGGGAGGGGGTTTCAACAAAAAGAGTTTGGGTCAATATCTCAGGAAATTAAGGGTATCTTTAATATCCCACGATCACATGTTCTATGTGATATGTTCACTAAGTGAAGTCCCCATGGTCCTATCTCGGTATAAGTATGAACATGAAATTGGATCCAGGGGTTGGTAATTTGAGAGAAGTCATAGCAGAGGAGACTATAATTGCACTTTGATGATTTTAATAAAGGGGCAATAATTCTCAATACTGTTTTGTTGTAGATCTTGTTAATCCTTCAACAAAATCTTTGTTCGAAGGCAAGGGCCTGCCTTCTTACAGAGTTGCTAGTAGTAGTAGATGTTTTAGTTTAGTTATTTCTATTTAGTGTGGGATTTCGCTTTGATTTATTTATATATAGCTACAAAAAATTCTTTATAAACAATTTCTATGGAAATTGAACCAGGTGATAGATTAATTTTACTCACAACAATTAACAATTGATCATGCAAAATCACTCACAAAGAGACTGAAAATTGGAGCTGAACACTAAACTGTATTAAATCAGTGTACAATAGCCAAACTTGTAATAACATAGGTTGCTGAATAAATAACATACATTAGGGATTCGAATGCATGAGGAGAAATTCGAATCTAGCATAAAGTAGGCTTACCAAAAATAAGCAAATCCCCCATAGGTGTAAAAAGCTGATCCCAAATCTGTCATGGAGCTCACGAATTGGAAAAATGGCTTAGGAAAGCTAAAGAGTGGTGGAATGGCAGCTCATACATGCTTTTGCATGGAGAAAAGAGTGGAGGATGAAGAGGACAAAAAACTAGTTCACCTCACCTAGTCTAGCTTTTCTATTTGCCTTAAAACACTTAAAAAGCAGGGAATAAATCAGAAAAAGCAGAAGGGCGCCTAAGAGGCCAGGAATAAAGCAGATTTGATTCCTTGGGATTTCCCATGCGCTACATGAGTCAAATAAGGCAAGTTTGACCACTATGGATAGGTAATAAACAACTTGCACAAGGTGGGACACATGAACTAGGCTAATAAGACATAAATAATTAAATTAATGTCTAAATGGGTAAACTGGGTTGATTATTCTAACAATTGCATTATCATATTTTCCTTTGGCTTGCTGTAATAGTGTGGTGTGACAGTCGACTGTGTAGGATAATCCTTTTTCTTTATGCAAAGTTGTTAATTGGTCGTAACTGTTACATATATGCTAAACTCTTGTGTAGTATTGTCATTTATCTTTCTTAGAGTTTACTGAATTACATAGATCATTGCTTTTATAAATTATTTGTTTTGATTGATGGTCTGTGAATGTTCTGGTTTGGTAAAATAGGATTTAACTTCTTGCAAAAGTAATTCTAGATTGATTCATTCTTAGATCATAAATCACAGAATTGACATTGTAGGAATTAGAAGTCCTTTAAGTTCTTAGATTGATAATTTAAATTGGTTTTTATAAGAAGATGAGTTGACTAAGCAGCAATTAGGATTGAATGATTTGTATTTCATTAATCAGCTACTGAAATGTTTATGCATATATTTTGTGAGTTACCTTTGAAATAAACAGACTTCTGTGGGTTGAAAATTTATATTGAGCACTCTGCTTGTTACAAAAATTAATGAGTATATAAAGTGACCAACATTTTGGCATCGTTGTCGAGGAAGGTAATGGGTAGACATAGATAGTAGTTGACTGGTTCTATTAGCAATTCTGATTTTTGGGGTGCAGAGGGGGTAAGATGCAGTGAAGAGCTACGCATCCTTCAACAGACCGAACAGGTTCCTACCCCGAGGGTCAAGTATTATTAATAAGCTTCCACAAATACAAGAAGAACTCAACAAAAAACCCATAGAAGCACTAACTTTGCAGGTAGAAGAGGTCACAGCTATAACCCAGGCCTAGGAAGACAAACATTCATTTATGAATTAATTGCTAGAGTTGATTCTTCTACTAGAGCCCTATATCGAATATCATCTTATGTAAGAAGAAGGCCTATTCCTCCTAGGATGGATTCATCAGTATCAACTATGGAGAGATTAGTAGGAGTTACGACTCCATCTGGTGGCTTTGTGGAGTGGAATTTAGGAGATAGGGGAATTTTTGTGGGGGTAGGTGGACCAGAGGAGGTCTATCGAATCAACAAGAAAGAGGTTGCTAAATAAGAGTGGTTTTAGTTTCGACAGGAGTTTGAAGATCGTAAGAAGCAATAAAATCGATAGGATGAGGAAATCATGAATAATGAACATCATCATGACGATCGTGAAGAAGTAGTAGGGGACAATGATAATGATAATGGAAATCTTCAGCATGAGGAGACAGTTGCCACACTTCAGTTCCCCATTTGACAAACAATTAGACAGGCCCCTATGAAAAATATTTCACCTTTGGTACTGTCGAACTTCCTTGGTAAGTCTATTGAGGATCCATATGAATTCCTCTCTAAATTGCTATTCTCTATCAAATCTATGACTATATCTTTAGTGAGCAGAAATTGAAATTATTTCCTCCTACCTTGAAGGGTAATGCCTTATGATGGCTTATGAGTTTGGATATTGAAACTATTATGACGTGGGATCAGGTGAAATAGGTATTTCTTGCGAAGTACCAAGAATATTGTAGAATGAAGGATAAGAGAGAGGAACTATTTAAGATGGTGCAGAAAGATGATGAAAGTTTGGAGGATTTTGTAGAAATTATTCTGTATAATGTGCATAGATCAAGCCATACCACTATTGGAAGGGACGTCCTCAAAATTATTTTGCTATGTGGGATAAGAGAAGACTACCTTTACATGCTTAATATAATAGGGAAGGGAGACATCTCCAAAGAACCTTTCGATCATATTGTGGAGTTATGTCGACAATACTCTAGAGGGTCTTCCAGAACCAGCACAAGGGAACATACGTCTTTACACGATCAAAAAAGTCAGCTAGTGGAGGGGCTACTCGGGCAAAGATAGGTAATCTTCTAAAAAATTTTAAAACTGAAATGATGATTTCCATTTCCTTGTAGCTCGATGTCATGAGAGAAAAGCAGAAATAAGTGGCCAAAGACTTGGTACTTGGGGTATTTTTCCCTAAGTGTAGAAATAAGCACTCGCTGAGGGAATGGCCGCTTGACAAAGTGGAGGTATGTGGTCTGTGCAATTTGGAACATGACAATAAATATTTCTCTTTGCTACCAAAGGTCAAAGCAGTATTTCAAGCATCCATTGCAGACATGGAGCAATCCTGCTTTATCTCATAGAAGAAGCCGTGGAAACCTCGAATTCCAGGTATAAATTCAGACCCTACACCTTTCAATTCCTCGAATAATGTTAATAATCAATTTCCTCCACAATACTCATATCCTAATAAACAATGGAACCCATCTTCACAACCTACAATGCAATATCCGACCCCTTGGAATTCATGGGAACCACACTCAAACTAACAATACCATTGGTCTCCGGGTTGGATAAACCCTTATCCTGGAAACCAGTTTCCCCATAATCAGGCACCTTATTCACAGTATCAACAACCACAAATGAAACTCCCTAAATAATGTTACACCAATGGGTGCACCACTTCATCCTCAACTTCCTTCTCAACCTAATCCCAATCCTAACAATAAGGTAGTGCAACAATTCGAAACCTCTAGTTTGCCAGCTTATTCCATTTCCCCTCTCTTTTGCATGATTTACATTTAAGATCAGGGAGGATAGTGGAACTGATTTTCATTGAGGATGTACCATCCTCTATGACCGAAGAAGGAATGAATCAACAATTTGAAAATTCATTCAGTACAACAATCCCCATTATTGAGGATGCTGAATCACCATTTGAAACACCAATTGAAACACATGTTGAGACACCAGTTAAAACACCAATTGAAACACATGATGAAAATTTATCCGAGACACTTGCAAAGACACGTACTAAGACTCAACATACATAGTTTTTGAGAGAACCTCCATATACTGAATGATTAACCATGCAAAAAATAGTGGAACAACCTCGTTTCAACCTTATAGGAGACTTGAAAAATCTTTATGCAAAGATTCCATTATTACAATCCTTACATGATATACCTATCTATGCCAAGACTATTAGAGATTTGGTTGTACAGAAACTGGGAAGTAAGCCTAAGGATCCTCCTATAGTGCATGTTGTGGGGAAGTTATCTGAACTTATGATGGGGAAAGCTCCACTATGATGACCTAGGCAACCCCTCTGTTACAATATATATTGGGAACACCCAAATCCCCAATGTTTTGGTTGATTTAGGCGCTTCAATAAACGTTATGACTATAGAGACTGTAAAAAAATTGGGACTCGTTAATCTTCGGACTACCCATACCATATTAGAAATGGCTGATAGATCTACTATCAAACCTGAAGGAATACTGGATGACCTGGTAGTCTTCATTGACTGATGAAAGTACACTACAAACTTTGTTGTTTTACAACCTAAGTCGCAGCTGGGGGGACACCCATTAATTTTAGGAAGACCATGGCTAGCTACAGCAGATGCATGTATCAACTGTAGATCAAGATCCATGACGATTTTTGATGGAGTTTCCATAAAAAAATTGACCTTATATCCTCTAGGAAGGACAAGCTTAGATGCTAGATGGATTTGGAGGAGGAAGGTACTCAGCCATTGCTGACAATTGGAAGGGCTCTAACATTCAAAACACAAACTGAATATGACACCATTTGTAGTTTTATTAGCGAGCCTATGTTTGTCACCAGATAAGCATATCAGATCTTGAATAACACCTTAAAAGAATAGGAACAAGAAGAACTTATAGATTAAAACCTAGTCAGTAACAGTAAAATAATCCTAGTAATTGAAAACTCAAAGAGTATTCAAGTAGAAATCGAACCAGGGAAAATATTGAATATTAATCCTAATCTCAAGGTCGATGAACTGGAACTTCTGGTTACGTTGTTGAAATGGAATAAGGGGCCCTTTTCTTGGGAATATACAAACATGAGGGGTATTCCCTCAGGAATGTGTACTCACCACATTTATATCAAGAATGATTCTAATCCCATACACCAACCTCAATGTGGAATGAACCTGAACTTAAGAGACATTGTGAGGGAAGAAATACAGAAAATTTTAAAGGCAGGTTTTATTTATCCTATTTCAGACAGTGAGTGGGTTTCCCCACTAGTGATCATACCCAAGAAAAATAGGAAATGATGAATCTATGTATATTACAAAGAATTGAATAAATAAACACAGAAAGATCACTTCCCTTTACCATTTATCGATCAAGTTTTAGACACCTTGTCTAGAAAAAGATTCTTTTCTTTCCTGGATGGTTTTAGTGGATATAATAAGATCCATATTTCCCCTGAAGACCAAGAAAAAACCACCTTCACTTGTCCTTGGGGAAACTTGGTATATAGGGTGCTTCCTTTTGGGCTGTGTAATGCACCAACTACATTTCAACGAGCTGTAATTGGGATTTTCTTTCAAGATGGTAAATGATTGCATGGATGTTTTTATGGATGATTTCACTCCATATGGTAATAGTTTTGATGAAGCTCTAAAAAACTTGGGAAAAGTTTTAGAACGTTGTGAACAAACCCACCTATCCCTGAGCACCAAAAAGTGTCATATGATGATGAGTGAGGGTATAGTTCTTGGAATTTTATCCCTGCTACAGGAATCCAGGTAGATCCAGATAAAATAAAGGTAATTGCAAATATTCCTACTCTTGGGTCACATAAAGAGGTACATAGTTTTCTTGGAATTGCTGGCTATTATAGGCGATTTTTAGATTTTTTTTTCTAAATTAGCATCCCCTTTATTTACTTTTCTGATGAAGGATGCACACTTTTTTTGGACAGAGGAATGCCAGGCAACGTTTGTAGAGCTGAAGAAAAGGTTATCTACAACACCTATCCTAAGAGGGCCTAATTGGGACCTACCTTTTCACATCTCTTCTGATGCTTTGGATACTGCCATTGGAGCAGTTTTGGGACAATAGGAAGGTCACATCCCATATGCTATCTACTATGTTAGTAAGAATATGGGTCCTGCTGAACTAAACTATACGGTAACAGAAAAATAGTTCCTTGCCATTGTTTATGCCATTAATAAATTTAGGCATTATATTACTGGATATTCTACTTTTGTGCATACTGATCAGTCAACTGTTAGATATTTAATGAATAAACCTATTTCTAATGTTGGAGTGACTAGGTGGTTGCTATTATTACAATAATTTTATATAACCATTGTTGACAGACTAGGAAAGGAAACTGTGGTTGTAGACTTCCTTTCTCGACTAACTCATAATGATGCTGATTCACTAGTCGAATATTCCTTTCTTGATGAACACTTGTTCGTAGTCTCAAATTATTCCCTATGGTATGCAGACATTGCTAATTATTTGGTTGCAGGTAGACTTCCAACGCACTTAACAAAATGAGAAAAGAGAAGGATCATACAACAGAGTGCGAGATAATGTTGGATAAGAGGGCATCGCTTCTACATAGGTCTTGATTTGGAAATCAGGCATTGTGTGAGGGAGGATGAGATTCACAACATCCTGAAGGCTTGCCATGATGAGCCATGTGGGGGGAATTTTGCTGATAAGATAACTGGTCATAAAGCATTAAGGATGGGGTATTTTTGTCCAGCCATGTTTTAGGAAAAGAATGAGCTAGCTGAACAAATTGGATGAAATGCCACTTCAACCACAGTTAGTGGTTGAACCTTTTGATAGATGGGCTCTGGAATTTGTAGGGCCTATCAACCCTCCATCAAAACAAAATGTTTTTATCTTGGTTTGCACTAATTATATGACTAAGTGGGTGGAAGTTGTGTCTTTGGTAAAATCCAATGATCAAGCCATGATAGATTTCTTATATGGAGAGATCTTCACTCTCTTTGGAGTACCTAGAGAGATAGTAACAAATGGAGGACTGCAGTTTGTGTCTCGTAAAATGGAAGCCTTATTTAAGAAGTATCATATTCAGCATCGAGTCACCTCACCATATCATCCATAAACCAATGGCCAGGTGGAAAGCACGAACAAGGTAATCAAAGAAATCGTTACAAAAATACTAAGGAGCCACCGTAAGGATTGGGATGAAAGGCTTCCAGAAGCATTATGGGCCTATCATACCACATGGAACAACACTACATGTTTCTCCTCATACGAACTGGTGTATGTAAATAATGATATTTTACCTATTGAGTTCAAAATGAAAACCTTGAATACAACTATAGAGGCAAACCTGGACTTAATGGAGGCTCATAAGAGACGATTGAACCAATTGAATGAATTAGATGAGAAGCGCACCGCTGCTGTGCATCACACAACATTAATTCAACAACATTGCTCCAAATGGCATGACATATCTATAAAGAAGAAGGTATTTTGTGAAGGAGAATGGGATTTTCTATATTATTCACGGTTCAAAAGGTATTTCAAGGGAAAGTTACGCACAAGATGGCTGGGACCCTACATAATAGATAAGGTATTTGATAATGGAACCATCCGTTTCACCACTATCGATGAAAATCAGATACCTTTGTTTGCGAATGGTTATCGGTTATGAATTTATCATAAACCTATCTCAAAGGATGCATTTATCTCTCATGTTGCAGCTAATCTAGACTATCAATTAGTACAAGAGCAGGGTTTTTCCCTTGTTTTTGAATTTTTTTAAATCTACTGAAAATTCCACACATAAATTGTATATAAATAAATTGTTTGATTTTTTTTAAAGCTATGATTGGTTTGTTGTTTTTGAGAATTGTGTACAGGAATTCGTGCGAAGGTTCACTCAGAAGAAACAGTTGTGACGAGCTTGCAGAATTATGAATGATCCTTCTCCATTGGAATTACTCCTTAAAAGAGAAAGTGAATAAGATTGCAAACCACTGTTGGAAAGATCGTCATTTTCCCATGATTTTATCAAAGTTCCATTAAAAAATTTTCAGCAAAAACATCACTAACTGCTTATTTTTATCCGCTGTAATTCCGCTGCAACTCCGCTATTTTTCGCACCAAATTGACCATTTCTTCGTTGCAACTTCCCTATTTTTCACACCAAATTGACTATTTTTCCGCTGCAATTGCGCTATTTTTCTTACTAAATTGGCCACTTTTGCGCCACAACTCCACTAATTTTCTCATTAAAATGGCCACTTTTCCGCTGCAACTTCGCTATTTTTTCACTAAATTGGCCACTTTTCTGCTGCAACTCCGCTATTTTTACAACAAAATTCTGTTACTTTTCTACTGTAACTCCGCCATTTTCCCTCCAACACTTGCTGCAACTTCGTGAGTATTCTTGCTAAACATCTCACAAAAATTCTGCCGCATCTCAGGTGGATTTTCAACCAAATCTTTCCGCTTCATGATGAGGTTTTTCCAATGATTCACCACTCTGCTACATTCCCTCCATGCATCCTGGAAATCAATGCTAACATGAACACGTTCGATCTGTCCATTGAACGATGACCGATTTGTTATGAGAATGCATGTACGAAAATATGTCAAAGGATGACGGCTTGGCATGATGATGACAAGGTATGAGTTTTGATTATAAACATAATCAAGTATGAACTGATAAGATAATAATGATTACATTCTACCTTTTTATTCCTTCTCGATCTCCCGTAACCAATCAATATTTGAGAGAGATTCAAATATTCCACCTGCACCTATTTAACGAACGTCATCCTACTCAAACCCATATGATAACCCGTTCAAATATCGTGGTTCTTAACTCCACCAAATTTTGAATAATATCAATACAAACCCTGGCTATCCATTTATTGTGTTTGATTGCTTTAACTCCAATGATTGATATTGTAAATTGCCAAATTTGCCATCACAACTAGCAAATGAAAAATAGTATGGGTCCTCCAGTCAGATATGAACCTAAGAAATTAGACGCCCTACGTGAAAACAAGGAATTCTTTACCATCTTTTGGGAAGCTGGATGGATTGAATACTTTCAAAGATTGAATTATTTTCACAAAGAAACAACATTTCAATTCGCCGTGAATTTGACTAGATACCATTCAGAAATCAAAGGACTAAGAATAGATGTATCAGAACAAGCTTTAATAGAAGTCACAGGGTTTCCAAGGATTGGGAATCAATGGTTTTCCCAAAAAATACATAACTTGACAACAGTTGAAGACTTCCTTGCAGTAGGGGAGCAGGCATAGTTGAGGTCCATGGGAATAACACTTGAAACATTACCAAGACCTTGGGACTAGGTTTCCATCTTCCTAAAAAGGTATATTACTTGCGAAGGAAGATATAGAACTGTTTATATTTATGATTTCTTCTTGATTTCCTATTTATTGCATGGAACATTGTTAAACATGCCATTTTACCTTTTACAAACTCTGTAAAATATGGCACACTATTTTAAAACATCTAGGAACCCATTGTATTCTGTAACAAACCATGGATTAATTAAAATTCTAGCTCAAACAACCTTAGCACGACACAACATGTCATGGGAGCAATTTATTGTTGGAGTTGGGGTGCATTGGGCACCCTCAATAGGAGGTGTTGGAGAAAGAGAGGTTGAATGGAGCTCCTTAGGTTCAACTGGGGGAAGGGGTGAAGAGTTAGAATAAGGTGGAGATGATCAGGAAGAAAACTTAGGGGAAGCTGCAGTAGCAGCAAGCCCGATAGAGTAAATGGTTGGGGTGACACTAGTAGTATAAGAGACTGTGCCATTAGCAGCTGCACCAACAGTAGAAGAAGTAGAAATTGGAGCAATAGAAGCATAAGTTGAAACAGTTGCAGAAGCAATGAAAAAGGAATATGGAGTTACGAATGAGAAAGTAGAAGAGGAAGAAGTTCCAGGAACATGATATTTTTGGGAGATAAACCCTCAAGTTTTTGAAATTGAATCTTCCTCTAAGATAAGAGGAACTTTAATTGAGGAAGAAAATATTTGGCAGAAACATGGAAAGTTTCTATCCTTCTTACACCACAAAGAAAGAATAAAAGATCAATAAATAAAGGACAATCATCTGGTCTTACAAAAAGAAGAAGAACCAGAGCTTCTTGGATAACAGAGGCGGGGAAGGTAGAAATCCCTATTTTAAGACCTAGGTTACCCATTGGAACAAAAGAACTTAGGGGAAATATACCTATGGAATCCACTGATCCACAAGAACCTACTGAAGTCCAAAAATGAGTTGTTGAGGGAGGATGTGTAGACACTTAGAGAGGATTTACAGAGGTGTAAGGAAGCTAGTAAGAAGTGGGTAACATGGAGCTTAGAAATGTTAGTAGAAGTTGTTGACCAGTTGGGAAACCCACATTCCATTTTAGTGAATGAGGAAATTTTATGTCCTAAATGTGGGGATTTGTTCAAATTTTCAGGGTACAAGGTTGTGAAGACAGACGTATCATCCTGGAAATTGGCGCATTTAAGCCAAGGGATAGTTGAGACACCAAATGTAGAATCAACAAAGGAAATGAGGCTGGAAGTGGATATGATTCATGATCAAGAATTGCAAGAGGATGAGGAAATGAAACCTCAACATTCAGGGAGCATTGAATTTAATTTTAAAATGGAAACATGTGTAGGATTTTTACAGCCAACGTTTCGGACTACGTAAAACTGAGTCCATCATCAGGGCGATCACTCAATCGTGTGATTGGGATGATGGAGAATAATGATCCAAGAGAATATAAATACTTGAATTCCCTCATGAGGTCGGCTATAATTAAGCCGACTTCTCCATTTCAATGCTTTTTAATTAGGTTAATAACTATCTTCCACGTGTCATTGAGCTTCAGTCCTTCATCTCTGTTTATAGTGTTGTTTATCTTCTCAATTTACAAAGCTTCCCTCATTCTCCTTATATTATATTTTTCTTCTCTGGTAATTAACGAAGATTCTTCCTGCATATTTGATGAGTAGCGGTGTGCGAGTGTTCTGCTAAAGTAGATTTATCTCTTCGATCATGAATTATTTCTGCACTATGTTCCTTTAGTCAAATTTGTAATGAGCGTCCGGTTTCATCGATATAGACCATTCCGCAAGAACAAGGTATTTTGTACACCCCTTTGATTTTTTCTCTTATCAATATTGTCTTTTGCTATGCCCATGAACCCCCAGATAATGTTTGGAGGAGCGAACGTGACAACAATGTTTTTCCTTTTTAATATTTTGGCGATCCGATTCGCCGTTCCCTTAATATATGGGAGAGTGACCTTTGGGATATTAAATTCTTTTGTTTGATGCGTAGCCCGAGATTTTATGAGTGTGTTCCTAATCAGTCCTTTCTGGTATCCGTTTTTCATGAAGATATTTTCAAGGTGCTCAAATTCTTTCTCTAGGTGGTCTATATTTGATATTCTTTTAGCTCTGCAAGAAAGATTCTGGATTACACCATCTTTCTGAGCTGGGTGGTGGTGAGAATCTGCATGGAGGTTTTTATCCATGTGGGTCTTCTTTCTGTACACGTGATACCCAAGTCTCCCATCTACCTTCCTCGTGAGAAACACATCAAGAAAGCAAGCTTCCCATCCCCTTCCATTTCCATGGTAAATTTGATATGCTCAAAGAGGCTATTCATATGTGCCAGGAATTCTTCAAGCATAACCATCCCGTGTCACCATTTCGCAAATATGTTGTCAACACATCTCTTTCATTCTTTCGGCGTGAGGAGAAAGGAATTTATGGCTTTAGCTTCAAAATATTCCATATAAATATTTGTTACGATCGGGGACAATGGGGAGCCCATTGCAATGCCATGAATTTTTTCATAGATTCCTCCTTTGTACAAAAATATGTTGAATTTAGAAAAATTCTTACCAAATCAGCAGTTTGGTTGTCAATAAGGTTTCTAATGATGTAAATGGTATCATCCACCAGAATCTTGGTGTATAATGAAACGATATTGAAGATAGCAAAAATGTCTTCCTCTCTTACCTCTTGATTTCTGACCCAATCTACAAATGAGGAAGAGTTCTTCATGAAGGATGAAGTGTTTCCCATGAATGGAAGAAGCTTCTTAGGAAGGCATTTAGCGAGGAGATAGGTCGATGAACCTATAGTATTACTTCCTTCTGGAAGCAGTTATGAGGACACTAATTTATTTTTGGACCAATAACAACAATCAGGTGACATAGAGATAATTGAAGAGCAATCCCAACATCCCAAAAGGACGAAAGCATAAAATGATGATGAAACACAAGAACCAAAATCCTTAAGGTATTTTGCAGAAGATGCAACTCAAATAAAAGTTGTTGAGGAAGAAGTGTAGGAGCTAAACGCTGTTACACAAGAACCATCATTCTTGAATCCCAGTTGCTGAAGTTGTAATTCAAATAGTAGCTACTGAAACTTATGAAGCTGCAATTCAAATAGTGGCTACTGAAACTTGTGAAGCAACAATTGAAACTGAAGCAACAGGGGCTACTGAAACCCAAGAGGCTGCAACACAAACAAAAAATTGTTGAAACACAAGAACCAATAATACAAGAGGAAGCTAGAGAGTCACTAAAATCCGTGACGAATGAAGATAATCAAGATATGGAAAAAGAGATTTCATTGTTGAAGCTTGAGGTGAGTAAATGGAAATATAATGCTGGTCAAATGATAAAGGAATGATTTATCTGTATGAGCATAAGAAGACCATTCAAGAACTTAGGGTAAAGTGGGTTGAGGATATTTTCTTCCAGAAAATTCGTTGGTAGAAAATACAATAGGAATTGAAAGAGTTAAGGAAATCCAATTCTATGCAGAAATAAAAAGAACAAATGTTTACCTTAACTCAAGATTTGTTGAGTTGTAGAGCCCGATATCCATCCTATCCTGTGTTTCTTTTTGAACCGTATGACTCTATTCAAAACAAGGGTCCTAAAAGAAGTGAGACCTTGGAAAATTATGACAACCCCTTAGTTCCTGGAGACTTTCACCCTAAGTGATTTTTTTGAACAAAATTTGTTGTGTGAATTATACTTGCATGAGATGGCTTGTTTAATGGACTCTCAGTCTAACCTAGTTCCTCATATTGGGGATATCCATATGAGAGAATTCACCTCTTTTGTCACTAATCATATGCATTGGTGGGATGCACCACAAACCATTCATAGGAATGAGGACAATTCCACTCTGTGGATTTGTTGTGAACCTCATGCCTCTGTACCTCTAATTTTCAGGTATAAGAAACATATTCCGTCCCCTAAGAAGGTCAATCAATTGGTTGTATTCCAGCAGAAATTTATTTCCACTTGTGTTAGTTTGATTTCTCAGCAAGAGGTATATGCCCTGAAAGGGAGCAGTCATCGATGGGAGGTTTCTCCCATATCTTTAAAGGAAAACGATCGATATTGCTTCGAGAATTTTAAGTATGCCTTTTCCAGAGTGCCAGGTTATGTTAAGTGCATGGAGACATGTGGTCCGAGCTAGTTAGGGATGAAATTCAGATTTCCACTCATCTAGTGGCTAGATAGGAATTAAAAGATGACCAAGAAGGAAGAAAGAGTCTGCTGGGCTAATTTAATTACAAGCAATGGATTTTTGCAGGTAGGGGAAAAACCAGAGTCTTCCTTCAACCTTACTAATTTTCACAAGAAAATTCTTGAATCTGACTCAGATTCAGACTAGTTGGAGTTGTTGCATGAGGACATGCAATTGGATAGCTACGGGGAGATGTTGGGTGCCCAAAATACCCTTTTTGACTTACTCTGTTTATCCCCTTTTCCCTATATTGGCCTCCTATTTACAACTGTGTCTTTATCCTTTCTAAGAAGAACAAGCATGAATCCCTAAGGTATAAATCATTATTACTTGTTTCATTAATGCTTTATTTTACTTATGATTATGAACTTTATCTTTCATTTGCGCTGATTTTTTATTGGTTTATAAGAACAATTCAGAATCTCCAGGTGTCCCAAGTGTAACAACCCGCTGAATTCGGAGATGAGTAATGCCTCGCGTCATTTGTTTGTTTGATGATCTGATCTATGTTGTTGATGACAGAATCTCAGATGTCCTTCCACGCATCTAAATAAAACTTCCCCGAGCATCTTTCCTCATTAGCTGGAACACGTTCGTCATGTGAAAAAATTCAAATTAAAAGTTCATTCATTGAATGAACTGATCTTATGCGATGTAATACTAGCAGTAACTTTTCTTATTTAATGTCGCATACGAAATATCACGGATCTTCATGGCTTCCCGATATTAATGTAACTGGACTGTCCTATCTTGGTATAAGTATGAACAAGAAATTGGATCCAGGGGTTGGCAATTTGAGAGAAGTCATAGCAGAGAAGACTATAATTGTACTTCGATCATTTTAATAAAGGAGCAACAATTTTCAATATTGTTTTGTTGTAGATCTTGTTAAGCCTTCAACAACATCTCTGTTCAAAGGCCAGGGCCCGCCTTCTTATAGAGTTGCTGGTAGTAGTAGATGTTTTAGTTTAGTTATTTCCATTTAGTGTGGGATTTTGGTTTGATGCATTTATAGACAGCTGCAACATCTTTTATTAACCAATTGCATTATCATATTTTCCTTTTGCTTGTTTTAATAATGTGGTGTGATAGTTGACCATGTAGGATAATCCTTTTTCTCTATGCAAAGTGTGTTAATTAGTCGTAGCTGTTACAGATATACTCATCTCTTTTGTAGTATTATCATTTATCTTTCTTAGAGTCACTGAATTAGATAGATCATTGCTTTTATAAATTAGCTATTTTGATTGATGCTTTGTGATTGTTCTGGTTTGATAAAATAGGATTTAACTTCTTGCAAAAGTAATTCTATATTGATTCATTCTTAGATCATAAATAAGAGAATTGACATTTTAGGAATTAGAAGTCCTTTAAGTTCTTAGATTGATAATTTAAATTGGTTTTACAGGAAGCTGAGTTAACTGAGCAACGATTAGGATTGAATGATTTGTATTTCATTAATCAGCTACTGAAATGTTTATGCATATATTTTGTGAGTTACCTTTGGAATAAAACAGACTTCCCTGGGTTGATAATTTATATTGAGCACTCCCCTTGTTACGAAAATTAATGAGTATATAGAGTGACCAACAAAATGTTCTAAAATAGGTTATTATACCTCTATATATTTCACAAAGTTATGATTACAAAGAGGCTTTATGATCCAAAATGGATCAACATATGATTTTTCATATATTTTTGTGCTTATGGGTGGAAATATTGGATAAATTAGCTTGTAGGGCCCATTTTAGGGGCAAGTCTTACTTTGTATATTTCGGTTCCAAATCCTTCCATGGCTTGTTTGATGGCTTAAATGATGCTTTTTGGGGTCAAAAGTTTATTAACATAGTCCCTATGATCACGACACTATTCTAAACTCCGAGAGATTTTCATTAGCACAAACATCACCTCATTACAGTTCTCAAGAGGAATTTATGTATCCCATAAGTTTACCTAGCCTATTGACCACCATGGTATCGAGTGGAATGCACACCAGCTCTCATCACCCACACATATGATGCTAGTCACATGTGGACTTTCAAGAACATTATGTAGGGTCAAAATCACTATCCCTAATTGGGATTTGAGGTATGTAAAAACCCTAAAACTAACCCTATATGGCTATCATAACATTTTTAAATATTGGGCCATTAGGAGAATAAAGGGTTACAATATTATGGTATTATTGTATTGATCCATAGTTGATCAAGAGCCAACGAGTGGATATTAGAGAATACTAGAGGAAGTAGGATACCCTTTAGGAACCATACATGCCATGGTGTCATAGGTAACTCCACCGAGAGTGTACCACTTTATTTGTATTTACATTACATATTGGAGAAGAAAAGAGCAAGGGATAGTCCTAACTTGTGGCTAGATTTTTACCCACAGTGGGTTTCCCATGGTATATCTTGTGTTATTTGTGTGGATGTGTTACTTTTATCTAGCTATTTTCCTTTTCCTTTTGGTTTATTTTAGCATTATGTGGAATTAAGCTAACAAAATGAATCTTAAATCTCTGGTAAATATTGCATAACTAAGAGTTTGTATGAATTTACCATGAGGTATGAAATCCGAATTTGAATAGTAAAACATTATTTAATACTTATTATGTTCAAGAAATTGAATGCAATCTACTTTTGAAAAATACCTTCTCAATTCCTATCATAATTTGAATATACTAGGACACGATAAGGGATACAAATGCATATGGCCTTAGTACCCAATAAACAATCACTTCATCATTACAAGTTCACCTAAATGTTTGCACATAATTTAAATAATGGCATCAAATGTTAAGCTTATTTGCACTCACTCTATGCAAAAGTAACACCAAGCCAATAATAAATCTACACGATGAAGATTTTTGAATGAATTTGGGAATGCATTCTAGATTTGAACAAGATACAAATGTACCACAATTAGCCAAGTTATTTCAATTCCACGCACCTTGCCTATATAATTAGAGAAATATCTCAAATATAATTGGGATGGAAGTTTTAGGATATGAATGGGGAATACTTCAAATTTAGCACATTTATCACCAATTTAGATTGATTTAGTTAGCTGTTGTAGCCTATTTTCAAGGGCATGAATAATGGAATATGTGATGGCAATGGTTAAATGAACATAGATATGTTGAATATTTGGAAAAAAATAATTTTTCTATTTTGATTATCAAATAGAACTAAAATCAATCACTCAATATATACAAAAAAAAATGTTTGCAATGTAAAGTGAGGAATATGTTATTGAGCGAAATGCACCTAGAGTAGCAATACTAGCAATACTCCAAAGGTGGTTGGGAAAGTAATTTTTAATACAAGATCCTTGAGTGCATAGTTGAGTATTGAAGCCAAGAAAGAATGACATAGAAAAACCATCTAGTAATTGCTACAACCGTGAAGGATCATATGGACTAACATAAACATAATGATTCCAGTCATGCTAACTAATGTACAACCCCTAATATGTAAAATCATAGAGATAATTACACCCAAATGGTATATCATGTAGACACTAGTTACATACATTAAATCTAGTACTATTACAGGGATTTTGAGGTGTTGAACTTTTGTATGTGTGGATAGAATTTAAAGTAGGAAATGAATAAAAATTGAATCAACTTACCCAAGAATGTATTAATCTAAACCTAGAAAAGTGATTGTTGAACTAAGAAACCTAGACTAAAGAAAATTTCTTAAAAAAATATGGAATAAAATTATAGGGATTACTGAAATCAAGCAATGCAATAATGAGAAATGTGATAAGTTAGTTAGATATATACTATTGCATCAAGTGTGAGGAGGAACATTCTTTCTATATCTTTAAGTCACACCAATTGCCTTTGATACATTAATGAGCCTTGTGATTTTAGAAGTAATATTTGGACACATGCACCTCATGTTTGTGCCTCTTTTCCCATTAGACTACAACATACAATAGAAGGACAGTTTCCAGACAACACTAAACTGCGATTATTATCCAAAGCTTGGATCTTATATCCACATTTGGTGGATTCCATAGTTACAAAATACAAAAGGAGGTCCATGTTGCAGAGGCATGTAGATAGGAATGTTCCTAAATAGGCTATTATGCCTCTATATATTTCACAAAGTTATGATTACAAAGAGGCTTTATGATCCAAAATGGATCAACATTTGATTTGTCATATATTTTTGTGCTTATGGATGGAAATATTGGATGAATTAGCTTGTAGGTTCCATTTTAGGGGCAAGTCTTACTTTGCATATTTGGGCTCTAAAACCTTCTGTGGCTTGGTTGAGGGCTTAAACGATGATTTTTGGGGTCAAATGCTTATTAAAATAGTCCCTATGATCCCATAACATTCTAAACTCCGAGAGATTTCCATCAGTGCAAACATAAACTCATTGGAGTCTGTAAGAGGAATTTATGTCTCCCATAAGTTTACCTATCCTATTGACCAACATTATATCGAGTGGATTCCACATCAGCTCTCATCGCCCACACATATGGACTATTCACGTGAGGACTTTCAAGAACATTATGTAGGGTCAAAATTTCTTTCCCTAATTGGGAGTTGAGGTATGTATAATTCATAAAACTAACCCTAGATGGCTATAATAACATTGTTAAATACTGGGCTGTTAGGAGAAGAAATGGTTCCAGTATTATGGTATTATTGTATTGATCTATAGTTGATCAAGATATAGTGAGTGGATATTATAGAATGCCATATAAAGTAGGATAACATTTAATAGCCATACATGCCACGATGTCATAGGTAACTCCATAGAGTGTACCACTTTGTTTGTATTTACATTACATATTGGAGAAGAAAAGAGCACGGGATAGTCCTCACTTCTGGCTTGTTTTTTCCCCATAGTGGGTTTCCCAAGGTATATCTTGTGTTATTTTTGTATAGCTATTTTTCTTTTAGTTTCGTTTTATTTTAGAATTATGTGGAATTAAGCTAACACATCGAATCTTAAATCTCTAGTAAATATTGCATAACTAATATTTTGTATAAACTTTGTAAGATATGATGTGACAAACTATTCTAGTGGAATATCCATGATAGTTTATAGATATATTGGTATCATAGTAGTTTACTTTGTTTTTTTGGGAAATTATAGGATAAATGATTTGGTGGGAAAACAAGTTTTCAAACTGTAGCCATGGTGGATGAGTACTGTAGAGAGCCAAGGGATGAATGAGAAGAGTGATTTATGAAGCTAGAAATACAAGTCATTGATATCTCTCACAATATGTCAATTTGCATGACATCTCTAGAGAGCAAGTTTGGACCTTTCAAGGAACTTGGTAGATCTAACTCGAAGGTAGAATCATATGGGAAATCAAGGGACACTGAAGACCTATAAAAGGAGATGAAAAGGGTGCTAAATAAAGGGAAATCAAGTTCCCTCAAAAACAACAATTCCCAATCTCTGTTTAAAGTGGAAGAAAAGGGCACCAAGCCCTATCAAAGTGATATCAATGCTATCAAGTTGAATACGTGGTTGCAATAGTTTAAATTTTATTTTAGTGCCCACAATATAGAAGAGGAGAAAAATATATCATTTTCTCAATTGAATTTGTAGAGCCATGCCCTAAATTGGTGGGAAATATACATGGAGATACTTAGTCTAGAGGGAGATTCCTCAATAACTAAGTGGGAGGACTTCTAAACCTTCATTAAGTCTCATTTTTACCCTACTGGGTATGAAGAGGACCAATGGATTGTTGAAAAACCTTTTGAACGATGGAGGATCAATATAATTTTAGAAATTAACCCACATTCATCCAAGCAACATATGTATATCATCAATCCAACTGATTTCAATCACTTAGAAGAAGCTATTCTCCTAAATCATATCAATGAATCTATATTCATTCAATTTTTTGAATCTCATTTGATCACTAGATTTGGAAATCCTCGGGTCATTGTATTTGATAATGCTTCATATTTTTCTTCTTTTGCTATTTTTGTTTTTTCTCTTGATAAAGGGACCATCGTTCACTGTTCTAATAACTATTATTCTTAGGGAAATGGTGTAGTAGAGTCAACAAATAAAAATATAATTCAAAATTTGAAAAAGACAGTGGTTGAAAATCATAGGAACTGGCATAATTCTTTTCCAAACACATTATGGGATGATAGAGCTACACCCAAAGTTTCTATTGAAACATCTCCATATGTTTTTAGTTTATGGTCAAGTAGCAATTATTCCAGCTAATGTTTTCTTACCGTATCTCCAAGTATCTCAATCTTCACAAGGAGATACTTAATCTTATCTTCAAAATCGAATTGATACTTCAATGTTGTTAGAAGAAGAGAGGGAGAAAGAAAGTAGAGGTTTGATGCACATCAGTATATAATCAAGAGGTGGTTTGATAAACATAATGCCAGTGAAAAAAACTGATCTAGGAAACTTAGTACTTAAATGGAATAAATTGAATGAACAAAAAAAAAGCAGACGAACTTTCAACAAAATTTTGTTATAGTATATTTTTTCACACTTGTCCCAAAGATGCTCTAGATGGTATGATATTATCCATTTTCCTCTTTTTGTAGACTCCCCTAATCCCTTTTTATTTCTGAATAACACATCACCTAAAAGCTTATTAAAAAGCCAATCTTTTCAAGATTCACACAACCTTTATATTGAGAAATTGCGTATACACGAGTTTTCCTTGTCAAACCCGTGTACATGTCTATTTGATGAAAGTAAAAATACGTTACTTTATGGGAAAAGTTAGGGTTTTAACCATTCTCGCTTGTCCCAATACTGTAAGTAACTGTCTCCAACTTCCCTAATTTCCTCCCCATTAATAGGTAACTCCATAGAGTGTACCACTTTGTTTGTATTTACATTACATATTGGAGAAGAAAAGAGCAAGGGATAGTCCTCACTTCTGGCTTGTTTTTTCCCCATAGTGGGTTTCCCAGGGTATATCTTGTGTTATTTTTGTATAGCTATTTTCCTTTTAGTTTCGGTTTATTTTAGCATTATGTGGAATTAAGTTAACACAATGAATCTTAAATCTATAGTAAATATTGCATAACTAATATTTTGTATAAAATTTGTAAGATATGGTGTGACAAACTATTCTAGTGGAATATCCATGATAGTTTATAGATATATTGGTATCATAGTAGTTTACTTTGTTTCTTTTGGGAAATTATAAGATGAAGGATTTGGTGGGAAAAACAAGTTTTCAAACTGTAGCCATGGTGGATGAGTACTGTAGAGAGCCAAGGGATGAATGAGAAGAGTGATTTATGAAGCTAGAAATACAAGTCATCAATATCTCTCACAATATGTCAATTTCAATGACATCTCTAGAGAGAAAGGTTAGACCTTTCAAGGAATTTGGTAGATCTAACTCGAAGGTAGAATCATATGGGAGATCAAGGGACACTGAAGACCTATAAAAGGAGACGAAAAGGTTTCTAAATAAAGAGAAATCAAGTTCCCTCAGAAACAACAATTCCCAATCTCTGGTTAAAGTGGAAGAAAAGGACACCAAGCCCTATCAAAGTGATATCAATGCTATCAAGTTGAATACGTGGTTGCAATAGTTAACATTTTATTTTAGTGCTCACAATCTAGAAGAGGAGAAAAATATATCATTTTCTCAATTGAATTTGTAGAGCCATGCCCTAAATTGGTGGGAAATATACATGAATATACTTAGTCTAGAGGGTGATCCCTCAATAACTAAGTGGGAGGACTTCTAATCCTTCATTAAATCTCATTTTTACCCTACTGAGTATGAAGAGGACCAATGGATTGTTGAAATTTTTTTTGAACAATGGAGGATCAATATAATTGGAGAAATTAACCCACATTCATCCAAGAAACGTACGTATATCATCAATCCAACTGATTTCACTCACTTGGAAGAATCTATTCTCCTAAATCATATCAATGAATCTATATTCATTCAATTTTTTGAATCTCATTTGATCAGTAGATTTGGAATTCCTCGGGTCATTGTATTTGATAATGCTTCCTATTTTTCTTCTTTTGCTATTTTTGTTTTTTCTCTTGATAAAGGGATCATCCTTCACTATTCTAATAACTATTATTCTTAGGGAAATGGTGTAGTAGAGTCAACAAATAAAAATATAATTCAAAATTTGAAAAAGACAGTGGTTGGAAATCATAGGAACTGGCGTAATGCTTTTCCAAACACATTATGGGTCGATAGAGCTACACCCAAAGTTTCTATTGGAACATCTCCATATTTTTTTAGTTTATGATCATGTAGCAATTATTCCAGCTAATGTTTTCTTACCGTATCTCTAAGTATCTCAATCTTCACAAGGAGATACTTAATCTTATCTTCAAAATTGAATTGATTCTTCAATTTTGTTAGAACAAGAGAGGGAGAAACAAAAATAGAGGTTTGATGCACATTAGTATATAATCAAGAGGTGGTTTGATAAACATAATGCCAGTGAAAAAAACTGAGCTAGGAAACTTAGTACTTAAATGGAATAAATTGAATGAACAAAAAAAAAGCATACGAACTTTGAACAAAATTTTGTTATAGTATCTTTTGTCACACTTGTCCCAAAGATGCTCTAGCGATATTATCCATTTTCCTCTTTTTGCAGACTCCCCTGATCCCTTTTGATTTTTGAATAACACATCGCCTAAAAGATTATTAAAAATCCAATATTTTCAAGATTCACACAACCTTTATATTGAGAAATTGCATATACATGAGTTTTCCTTGTCAAACCCACGCACATGTCTATTTGATGTAAAAAGTAAAAATAAGTTACTTTATGGGAAAAGTTAGGGTTTTAACCATTCTCGCTTGTCCCAATACCATAAGTAACTGTCTCCAACTTCCTTGATTTCCTCCCCATCAATACAAAAGAGGCAAGGAAAGAAAACAACAAAGTATTGAGCAGAGTAACCTCTTATTTTTAATTTGAAATATGATAAAAAACCCTTGTTATCCAAGTCTACAAAACCCCCCTTTCCCATATCTGGAACTTTGTTTTCCAGTCCTTCTTGAGAGCCATTATTATGCTAGAGGATGCTATGGATTATATTGAGCACATTTTCCAAGGAATAAACCAGATTGGATGTTGAGTGTGTGAAGGCTCAAGTGGAGGAACTCAGGCTTCAGTTTCAGAACGATGCCTTGGCAAGAATCAGGTTATATTTTCATAATCTATACCTTATTTTATATAAAAGATCTCTCTTTTGTGTCCATTTCATGCGTTAAATTACAAATTTTAATTAATGAAGTTTGGATGCATCTTTCAACAATTTAGTTTGTATTTTCAATCTTTACATTAATAATATTTTGATTGAATCTTTGTTTATTTTCATGTTTCCATTGGAGATTTGAAGAGAATATTGTAGCAACAATAACTAGAGGCATTCTTTATGAGTTGTTTCGATCCGAGTGAGTTAAATTTCTAACTTACTTTCTCCTTTGAAAGTCTATTTGTGAATATTATTAATTAGTTGCTTGCATACAAATTTGAGTAAGCTTTTTTGGGCATTGATTTGCGGTGGCTATGCCCAAAGGTTACTAGGGTTCTCAATATACCTAAAACAGAAATAACAATTATGTTGGGGAGTTTCTCCATTTTTTTGGCAGTTTAGGGGTTGTTTGTTTTTTTATTGATCTCTGTTTGTTTTTGTTAATTTATGTTGTTTGTTTTTGAATATTTTCTCATAGACAAGTAATTACTCA
Organism: Pseudotsuga menziesii; assembly: GCA_001517045.1. Lineage (NCBI taxonomy): Eukaryota > Viridiplantae > Streptophyta > Pinopsida > Pinales > Pinaceae > Pseudotsuga > Pseudotsuga menziesii. Next base: position 537,806 of record LPNX011139103.1, read on the forward strand.
TTGTAGGACCCTTTTGGGAAGTAGTTAGTGGTTTTTGGGGTGAGTTTTTTTAGTTTTTTTTTTGTCTTCCCCTGTAGTTATATGTGGGTTGTAATGTATACATATGCATATAAGTCCCGTATCTTGCACTGATTTTGAGAAAATGTATTTTTTTGTTTGCACATGACTTTAATAGTGGACAATCGATTTTGCTGTGCATAACCCACATACACCCACTTTCACTTCTTTTTTTGGTCTTGTGTATTCTAAAATCTAGAAATCTGGGTCAGTTGAGTCTAAGTTGACTATGAGGGTCTTGGATTGGTCCTTATTTTCAGAAAGGAGTATATTTTTGGAACAAAAAAAAAAGAATCTTTTTTATTTTAGGTTATCCTGGAATCTTTCCTTTGGACTGCTTGTATAATTTTAAGGTCTGATTTTTTTGTACAAAGGACTGTTTGTATAAATTTTAAGGTCTGATTTTTTTTTACAAAGTTTTTTTCCACACACACACACACACACACATCATTGAAACAAAACAATACAAGCTTTTCCTTTCAATTGTTTTGTTGCAATTTGAGAAAAGGAGTTACTTGTAGTTGTTTGTTTCTTTTCTTGCATTTTTTGCTTTAAATGAAATAGTTAGTGTGCAACTACTATATACTTCGCAATTAGTGTGAAACATAAAATATTGTTTATTTTTCTTTTTGAATAAATAAAAAGTTTATTTCTTTTTAAAATTTGAATTCGTTTTCTAATTCTTAAAATAAAAGAAAAAGAAAAGTTTCTTTGTTGGTTTGGAGTGTTTGTTTTAGTTTCTAAAAAGAAATAAAGGTTGCATTGTATTTACTTTCCAAAGTAGTTTCTTGGTATAAGAATGAAAAGTGAACAAGGAAAAAACTTAGAAAAAGTTTTTGTTTTGAAAACACTAAAACAATGAAAGATTACCTTTTCTTTCTATGCTTATATCTTTAAAGTGTTTCAATTCTTGCAAGTGTCAAAACCACCATTATTTGCACTTTCATTTCCTATTGAGTAATAAAACCAACAAAATGAATGCTTAATCTAAAATATGTTAGAACTTTAATTTTATAAGGCTCATAAATTTATGTTAAGCATAGGGTATTGGACTAGGTTGGGAGTTAACAATCTGAGACTATTTTAAACTATTAAACATAGTGGTATTTCTATAAGGATAGGAAGAAATCCTATCGTAAGGGTGTGGTTGGAATACTCCACTACAACTAGAGTTAAGCACGAGCTTGTGTGAGGTTGAATTGAAGAGATTAGCCCTCCGATACTTAAATCGCGCATTTGTGGGATTTTGTATGTACGAGGATTTCCATAGTACCATCTTGGGCCACTTATGGTGAAAATACTATAAAGATTTTTGGGCTTAGATAAATTAACCATACGTACAACCCCAACTATTGATTGTTCCCCCAAATGCTGTCTATGAATTGGTATCCGTAGTATCTTGTCTTAGGTATCATAGAGGTGAATGTAGGGGGATTCTTGCTAACCTTGAATAGATGTTGAGCCAAACTGATAATACCCCTGGAGGGTGTCCCTTTCCTTCTCGGTAAATTTGCACCAAGAATGATTATTAGCAAAGACCTTGGTAATTGTTCTTGAACCTTTTATGTTTGGATGTGAGACTTAATCAACCCACAATGAACTTTGAAAGGCCCTTTGTCTGCCTAGTTGATTTCCTAAGACTCTTTTTAGTGGCGTGCTCTTTGTACTATGTGATTTAGTGGGCCTTAGGACTCAAATTGTTTAAAATTTTTTAAGGGTGGAAGATGAACCACTTCTCCACCCTAATAGGATTCAAAATCTTCCTCTGGTCAAAGTGGAACCTCCATTGCATCTACAAAGTCATTGAAAAAACACATCTAGCTTTTTTTGAGCCAATATGTTATATTGATTTCCTAGGTGAACCACAACCTATAAGAAACAACACTTTTGCACCTCACATCACCAAAGTTGAAGATATTCAATCCAAAGGATTTGTAATACCTTTCACTACTCCTTTAATTGGACATGATAATCCAATTTTAGTGTAGATTCCAAGTTATTTTGAGTAAACAACAATTGCTTACTGGATAAGAAAAGAGATGGTTATGGATGATTTAGGGGGAAGTTTGGGAGAGGTACATATTCCTACTTCAGCTATAGTTCCAGGGGGATTTTCTCTTCCTCACGTAAGTACTCGGGTGTTAAAGGAAACCATAGCTAGTTCATCTCCGGTTGTTACTTTTGGCACCACTACTTTACCTTTAGGTTCTACAGTTACTCAACCAATCAGTGTTGCTTTACCCATATTTTGGTTCTAGTGTCATTACCACTAGTATGCTAGTTTTGGGTATTCCTAATTTCCTAATCACTTCTAATCTCTTATTTTAGAGTCCTACTATTGGTTTCAATAGTTCTTATACACCATTTAAATGTTTTCCTTGGCATGGAGGACATATCCCCCCTTCATTTCCCTCTTTTGGGACCGTATATATCTGATATACTAGGCTTGTTTCAGGTGCAACCTGTTTATAAGTTTTAATACTCAAATGCATGTTTTTTAATCATCCTCTATGCTTTCTAGGTCTACCCCTTTTTCATTGTTTAGTGGGGGAGGTAGTAATTTTATACATTCAATTGGGATGCCAACCGGGGAAACTTTTCTTAGGTCCAGTTAAATTGGATACAGGGTAATATTGATGGGGGTAATCCTATGCATATCCATTGGAATCCTTTTACAAGAACAAGTGTTGTGCAAGCTATGACATGGGTAACCCCTATTTATATTTTGGGAATTTTGGTGGTGGGAACTTCCCACCACAAGGTTTCAACCCCAATACTTTTTCCATGCAAACGAGACTTCCTTTTTGAACTTTCTATATTTATAAAAAATGATGAATGATCTAGTGTGTGATGATACTATCTAGTCTCTAGTTCCAATCAAATTGTCCTCAGACATTCCAAAGTTTGAAGGTAAAAATGGTGAAGATCATGCAGATCATGTTAAAACTTTTCATTTATGGTGTTCTTTGAATTTGCTTAACAATGATTCTATTTGGTTAAGGCTATTTCAATTCACACACATTAGAGTTGTTGTAAAATGATACACCGATTTTCCTAGTTCATCCTATCACTGCTTTCATGATTTAGCTACTATATTCTTAAACCATTATCAACTTACCATACGGTATGATGCCGACATTGATCTATTTTATCAATTTAGGAAGATCAAAGATACCCATATCTAGGATCATATCTAAGAATGGCATAGATGGAAAAGGTTGATTAAGGTCTCTATCCCGCTTGAGTTCCCATTAGAGTGGTTTCTCAAGTCCTTGTTGCCTTATATCTCCAAGGATGTTTCTACAACAAGGGTCACTGCCGAAGATGAATCAATTTTTAAGACCCAACAACCGGATTTGATCAATTCTTAGTCTAGGATCATTTATGAAATTATTCTTGAAACACTAAGGTATAGTACAGACCCTTCGAAACCCTAACCTAGATCACATGTTGACGGTATTGTTGGTTTAGTTCATTCTAGGAAGCTATTAATAGTCAAATGAAAAAATTGTCCATCTAGTCTTTGTAGCTGGTACAACTTTTGCTGCCACCTCTGTTAACCCAAAAATCCCCCACTTAGCTCTCAATGGCCTACACCACCCAAGGACACCATCTCACAACTTCCATATCACTCCATTAGACCTTCCATTAGACCTTCCATTAGACCCCCACACCTCCAAAAGAGCCCGAGGATGAAGAAAAGGGATAAAAACCCCAAAAAAGACCCCAAAATAGCCCCCTAGGAGCTAAAGCCCTCAAAAAGGGGCTAAAACCCTAAAAGGGGCTAAAGTTAGGGCGAAAGGGGCTAAAGGCCCAAAAAAGGGGCTAAATCCATGACCAAGGGCTTAAAACCCTAAAACCCCTTAGAAAATCTATAAAAGGAGGGTGGGGGGTCACTCTCAAAACACTTCTCCCATTGCCTATTGTTATGCTACCCATGGATGCTTTGAGACCTTTGCCTCTCAAACCACCCACACTCCCTCTCCTTCATTTCCATTCCCCTTTGAGCCATTGCTCCCAAACCAATAGAGATGCTCCCATGAGCTAGGGCATGGTGGCCCATTCCCACCAGAGAAGGTATATTTGTGATTCTATATTTATTTCTTTGCTTCTTAATATGCTTTGCTTTCTAACCCTTGTCTCCATTTGTAGGTTTTGTCATTAACATTATTTTACAGGTTTTCCATTGTAGCTTAGGTTTATTTGCAGGTTTCAAGGAGGCGGAACCCTAACCCATTTTATGTTCTTAGCTTATAGTCTAGCTTAGCTTCAGTTTTTCGTTCTTAGTTCTTAGATTAGTTTACTGTTCTTCTTCTGTTATTTTTGTTTCATTTTTCTGCATTTTCACCATCAACAGGAACCTACCCTTATGCCCTATAGGAACAAGGGAGCCATTCCTGCACCTGTAGCAGGGAGAAATCCTTGCTATAGAACTAGCGACCATACCAGTTTGATCTGACAGGATCCCTGGGCCAAACTTTTTATTTTTAAGTTTTTAAAAATTTTTGCCCTAGTTTTTCAGAAATTTCATGTTAAATCTGTCTTAAATCTTGTTTATTTCCTATTTTAGTTACTGCCGAAGCCCCTCCTAGGCAGAATCGAGTCAGATTGACCCTAGTACCAGTTACTGTCAGCCATATCTGACTCTGTCTCACCAAAAAACCCCATTCCAGAGCAGGGCGCTCATATCGGGGCAAAAGGTGAGACTGGGGTGCACTTAATGGGTAAATAGGTGCACCCAGGGCACACTTAATCCGCCAATAAGTGCGACTTCATCCCAGAAACTCAGGTTGCAGTTATTTCTACATTCTATGCGACCCCCTCGCTCATTTCTAAAAAAATCTCGCGGCCCCCTCGCTAGATTTGGTCAGAAATGTGCGGCCTATCAAATAGAACTTTAATTTAAGATTAATAGACATTAATTTTCAGTTTCAGAGGATTGTTAGTGCGACCCAGCCACCTCTGTCCACCATTGCAGGTCATTTTTAGTTTCTGCTTTTATTTTCTATGACTTATTTCATGAACAATGTGTAAATGTTAAGCAAACCATTATGGCTTAATAAAATGAACCTAGTCTAACTAAAAGCAACTTAAAAGCAACCATCTTGCTTCCCCCTTCCTCCTCTACCTAGTCATCACCCTCCAGGGTATTCTGGGATACGATGAAGGGCAATCTTGTATATATCTAGGCACTCCATGATATTGTTCCAAACCACTAAAACCGGGTGACTTGGAAGGTAGAGGGGGTAGAGAAGGAGGGCTTCTCACGGCGCTAAGCGTCCTCCCTGTTGACCAACCTAGCATCTGGGAGGTGACCTGAGGATCTAACGACGGGTGTAGTCCCATTGTGTTGAGATCCCAACACCTTCTCTTGGTTGAAGAGGAATATCACTGAGAGGTAGACATCTAGTTAGGCCAGCAAACGTTCAGGGTTAATCATTGTACTTGTTCACAATTTCTATTTATTTATGATTGCATACACAACCACAATGACATGAAATCTACCATGATGAATTCATAAACCATATTGCAGCAACCAAATACTAGAAAAAAAAGCAAACAAATACACCATACCAACTAATTAACCCAACTCAGTTCATAACGCCGAGTAAGCCTTAAAATTTACTAGTGTACACTAAGTTCAAACAACTCTGCAATATTTGAGGACATAAGTCCCTGATTTCTTCAACTATGGGAAGTACTTGTGCTCTACCCAGAAACTCATTGTGAGGAGTACCACAAGAACCCCAAAGTAGCTGGCCGCTAAGAGGAATTGCCAAGCGAAACGGGCAATGACCCCTTCTGATTGAGTAGAAGCACCTGTGAGGAACAAGCCAAGCGCTGTCTTTCGATAGTCTTGTTGGCCGAGTGACCACCTGTAGCCAATAGGAAGCCATTGAAATCGGGGTCCAAATCTCATTATCACCAGTTTCACACATAAAATCATGCACAATTGATCCTCCATGCTCTTCCTTATGCCTAAGAGGCGAACCACCACCATTCGGAACACTTGATCGGCACCGTCGAATCCATTCTCAGCGATCTCCCACACCATCAAAGGGCCACACAGCCTCTGATTCTGATTCAGACCCATATCAGTCTGAACTAGACCTCCACACCGCACCATCAAGCCCCTTGGCTAGTGCAAACCCGAATCCATTTTTCAGCTTAACCTTAGCAAGTGGACCCATGTCCACATCACAACCTATCACCCATAACTTGGCAAGTGGCCCAAGCACGGTCATGCAGACTGTCATTAGTCAGCTGCCACCACCTAGAGTGACCAGCCAAGCTGGTCCACTTACAGCACACGGGGGCAGTGGCCCCTCCACACACACTGTCCCTCCTGCCACATAGGGGGGCAGTGGACCATCCACTTACATTTCCCCTACTACCATACATGGGGGCAGTGTCCCTCCACTCATACTATCCCACCCACAATGCTTGGGGGCATTGGCCCATCCGAAATGGTGCCATTGCAAGCACCCATAATTGTGCAGATGCACTATGCACCTGCAAACCCCACCACCATCACGACCCCATACCACATTAATTTGGGGTCAAATCTGCCCTTCATGGCTCGTCTCAACTTGCCTGACTTGGCCAGATTAACAAACGACCCCATCCGTCACCAAGCGTTTTGGCCACCTATGCCAACTAAATTGCCATTAGACATCCCCAAGTTTGAAGGAAAAGCCGAGGAATGTCCCCAAAACCACATAATGACAATCCATCTATGGTGCTCATCTAATAGCAATTAGATGACTCCATCAGGCTGAGACTATTCCAATGCACCCTTACAGGTGCTGTGGCCAAATGGTACATTGAGCTACCACAAGCCACATACCTTGACTTCAACTCCCTATCCTTCATGTTCCTACATTATTTCCAACTCCGTGTCAGATATGACGAGGGGTTGGAGATCCTGCTATTCTGCCGTCAAAGCATTGCCACTCACATAACTGACCATATCCATGAGTGGCGGCGACGTCGTAGCTTATACGAAATCCAACTAGATGATAGGATCTTCTTGGATTGGTTCCTTAAGAATTTTCTCCCACCCATTGCAAAGGACATCGCATCTGAACATCCCCAATTTGAAGAAGAGGCCATACTGAAGGCCCAACAATTTGACCTCATCTATGCCCAGTCTGGATACTTGTACACCATCATTCCAGACGCTCCCCCTCCAAGTACCTCCTACCACGATGTAGTGGGGGCATCCCATGTGGCGGACAACATCATAGGATCAGTATCCCAACAGCTGCAGCCTCGACCGACACCACCTGCCGTTACACCACAACCAAGCAACACTGCTAATGTTTCTTACCAAAACCAAGCTCCGGACTTTGCTAGAGTGATATCCTAGTTCAGAGCAACAACGTCTTATGCACAACTTGCACCACCACAGCAGAATCAGGCCATGGCCTAGCCAACACAGCAATATGTGGGGAAAATTCCCACATTTGTGGCACCACCACCCCCACAAATCTACTATGCACCGCCAGTACAACCTGTGCAATCCCCCACCCCCGCTCCACCTGCTCCGTTGGGACAAGTGTTCGCACAACAAAACCATGCCAACCAGCCTGCCCCCAACAATCAACAAGGGAAAGCTAGAAACAACTGGCCCCACAACCAAGGCAATAACTAACCGTAGGGAGGCGGTCAACCACCGAACCCTCCCAATAATGCTGTGGCAAACCGGCCAACCCAAAACCCCCCATGAAAAAATCCACCAAGACGCAATGCCCTGTTGCACACAAACCAACCATGTACACTCTGTGATGTCTATGGGCATTACACGTTTGAGTGTCCCCTCATGGCTCACACTAAGAAGGCCATTCAAAATGAGGCCTAACAGGCCGCCAATGCTGCCAATCAAGGCCAACCCAACTAGGCACCACAAGGACCTCCCCCCATGGTGCTTCAAAACCCACTACCAGTCCAAGGATTGGTGGCAACCACACCCCCTCCCCAACCCAACCCCAATGCTCCGAGGGCACCTCCCATGGCCGAAATAGGTGTACATCACCTGCTAGTCATGACGACTGAGGAGGTCAACTTGCAAACCAGACTAAATCAGTACGGTACCACTGCCGAACCTACTGAATCATCAACAACATCCATGTCTAAGACAATCAACCTACCTCTTCAGTTACCCCCATTCTCGTGCCCCCCCATACATAGAGTTTCCAATAATGCCACAGCTAGAGCTGCAGCCAGCTATAACATTATGGATGATTTGGCCCAAACTCCAACCACCATGTCTGCTCTTGAGGTACTTAAAATGTGCCCAATGCAGCGGAAATCCTTACTAGCCGCTCTAGGGATAGTCGACCCCTCCGACTCCAAGTTAATCACATTTGACACAGAGAACGGAGAGCCACACATGCCCTCCACTATCGCCTTCCAAATCCTGGTATCCATCCAGAACTTGGTTGTGCACCGATGCATAGTGGATGAGGGGGAATCCATGTGCACCATGTCTACCTTGGTTTGGCAGAAGCTTGGATCACCAATTATGCAACCGTCCTCCACGACTCTGCGGGCTTATGATGGACATCCCATTAAATCCCATGGAATCCTCCCTCATGTCCCCATTACGTTAGCTGGGAAGATAGTCTTGATTGACATTGAAGTCGTCAACCCTCAAATGGACTACAACCTCCTCCTTGGGAGGAGTTACATGTATGCCATGTGAGCAGTCGCATCAACTGTCTTCCACCTCATGATGTTCCCCCACAAAGGAAAGATTGTGATGGTTAACCAGCTCACTTACCATGATCTACAAGGGTTAACAGCGCCTGCCAACGTTATCCCTACCATCACCACCATTGAGCCACAAGTGGCAACCACACATGCTAACGTCATCCCTGCAACCAACACTGTGGTTGAAAACACACCAGCCTCCCCACTGTTGAATGTGGGCCCTGGGTTGTTTACCGATCCCACCATGACAGATCCTTTCCCGTTGGTGTCACCACCACCAACAAAAAATCAAACTATGGACTTGTGCATGGTCTCATCTAGCACCGCTGCACCCAAACAACAATCGCAGCCGCAGCCCCAACCACAACCACAACATCGTCCACAGCCACAACGTCACCCATAGCAGTAGCATTACATGCAGCTGCAACCACAACCTCACCCCCACATGCAACCAACGGGGAGTTATCTGGGTTCATCTCCAGTCCATACAATTCCCTTCCTCTTTCCCCCACCTGGTGTCATGAGCAAGCCGGTCATGGACACCTTAAGCCTACCCAACTTTACGTTGGGCATCTTGGTGTGGTATCTTGATCCACTAGCTCAACCAGTAGTGCCCCAGGTTGTTTAAACCCCGGTACAACCTATTGCGGTCGAGTCTCACCCTCTACCCGGTCCGTACAAGCCAACCACTGCACCTGCACCACCTGTTGCTAGGGTTTTACCCCTAGCTTGTGCGAATGAGCACCTACTAAGGACAATGGATTCCTTAGTAGCAGTTCAATGATATGTGAATTAAAAGCTATAACTGAAATAAAAAATTAAATCTAAACATGTTCATGAAGCAAAAAAAAGTAAAAGGTAAAGAATTATTTTATTGATCTGACCTCCAATGTGAAGGTTGGTGAAGCCCTTTGCGATGATCAGAGTCGGTGGCTCCGAGCTTCAAGCTGCTTCTTCTCTTTCTCTAATGGTGGAAATGGGCCAAAAGGGGCTCTCAATGGTGAAAGTAGCTCAATGGTGAGCTAGGGTTTCACGAGCAATTTTGGCAGAGGCAGGATACTTGTGATTGTGGATTTTGAATAAGGGGTCTCCATCACTTATTTATAGTGGTGGAGTGCTGGTTTAGGGTTAGGGTTTCAACTGTTTAGGGTTTTTTCCTCCTTTTCCTCATTATTTTATATTTTTTCTTCATTTTTGGAGATTTTGGATATTTTTTGGAGGAAAAGAGGGTTTTATGGCCTTTTGGAGGCTTTTTAGATGGTTTTATGGGTTTTTGATGGAAATATGGTAGGAAAATGGAAAAATGAGCCATGTAATGGGGCAGATGAGGCAGTGAACCATTTTTGGGTGTTAACAGATTACCCCCTGATGTGCGAGGGCAGGAGCTCATCGTATGGCCGATGGAAATCATAAGTCATATTTGTTTTTCCTGGGGTGTGGAGAAGAGAAGGAACCAACTGGAGCCCGAAACATCGATCTCGAACCAACTGCAAGGACTGAAAAGTACATAGCCTCAATAATGGATGAGGAATCATCTGATCATCTAGATGAGGCGGGCATTCCCATGCTTGTATCAATATACATAAAAATAACTGTAAGGCCCGAAAAGGGGGACCTGTGGGATACATAGAAATCCACTGTGTATATCATAAGTGTCCAGAGGGGACACATATCTTTAACATACTGCTGGGCTGACCATGTCTGAGCTGAACAACTGATGCACTAGAATGATAGCAGTGCTACTGAATGTGGTTCCAAAGGAACTAATGAGCTGCTGGATCAAAGTGACAACGGTCATACTTGCAATGGTACACTGATATGGAACTGAACTGGGTACTCGAGGAAGCATGGAACTGGATGGCTTCCGAATACAATCTCCAACGCAGCCCGGACATCCATGGGAACATATAACTGGTTGTTCCAAAGTGACTCACCAATGTGCTAGAGTCGGAGGAAATCCGGGGTCTTCGACATATAATGGAAAGGATATACATTCTGCGCGATTCTCCACGATGCGATTAAGGTGCTGAAGTCGAGCATGTGAGAAACAACTATTCGGAGAGGTAATGATGATTCCTCCCAAAATGGTCTGTAGGCACCCACCATAGATGGTGATGGGTCCAAGGCGTAGGGGCCTCTAGGTCTATCCTCTGGAATAGAGGGGTTGTCGTCGACAGAGGGAGACCTGCAACTATCAAGGCAATGATGTTTCCTTGATAGGAGCGCGAGGTAAAAAACCGAACTGTGATAGTATTGATGGCAGGAGTGATAAACTGGGGGGAATAACTGGGCAAGTAGAGTGGGTGGACTCAAACTTCCTTTGTTCAGAGTATGATGGCGGAGATGATCGGGCAGCATATGAGACTGACTGGCGGTAAAGGGATCATAGCGGTATAGCATCTGAGGGTGAATGGGCTGAGGGAGACTCAAGCTGTGGTAAAATGGTAGGAGACTGCAGAATACTCTGAACAAAGGCGACCTGATTGGGGGTGCTGCCGAGAGGATTGATCATAGTGCTAAGAGGCGCGGGGGGACTTATTCATGGGTTAGGGACCTAGAAGAAGTGTGGATATCAAATGGTACTGTCATGTGGATTTTACGAGCCCAGGACAGTTCATGCTCGTGGTTGCTTTCAATTTTAAGGAGTCTGAAAGCAAATAAGAAGACTCTGAAGTAATGGAATGATACTGTCGTGTGGATTTTACGAGCCCAGGACAGTACATGCTCGTGGTTGCTTTCAATTGTAAGGAGTCTGAAATCAAATAAGAAGACTCTGAAATGATGGAATGGTACTGTCGTGTGGATTTTACGAGCCCATGACAGTTCATGCTCGTGGTTGCTTTCAATTTTAAGGAGTCTGAAAGCAAATAAGAAGACTCTGAATTAATGGTCAGGAAAGGAGGAAGTGTTCAATCAAGGAATATTTATGATGACCAGGACTGAGGGTGGGGGGGAAAACTGGTGGGCCTCCTTGCGGGGTGAATGAATGGTGTCAAAATAACGAAACATTTGCAGTATGACAAGAGTGGATGGCTCATGTAAAAAGTGTGAAATAATCTGATGACGGCCGATGTGGCGCGCAAATTGATGCGGCAAGGTGTAGGGACGCAATGTTGAAATTGTACCAAGTGAGAGTGAGAAATGATCTCAAACATCATCACGAGCTCAGAAAAATGAATCCGGCGATACAAAAAGTGTTAAAGACGAAGAGCGGCCGAAGTAGCGCGCAAACCGAGATGCCTATTGGTATCGAAAAAATGGGCAAAAAATGGTGTAGCACAAAATAATGCAACGAGGTGACCATTGTGATGGTTTCGTCGTGTTGATTCCAATGGTGGAAACGGTTCTGAAAGCGAACTCCGTCTGGGTTCAGAATGGCCAAACAAGAGAAAAGTCAACGGACTTATAAATAGTAAGTGGGCCCAACATGACATGTGTCATTTGACTAGTGGATGTTGACTC
>LPNX011139103.1:568536-627844 GCA_001517045.1 Pseudotsuga menziesii
TGCCACCAGAGAAGGTATATTTGTGATTCTATATTTGTTTCTTTGCTTCTTAATATGCTTTGCTTTCTAACCCTTGTCTCCATTTGCAGGTTTTGTCATTAACATTATTTTTTAGGTTTTCCATTGTAGCTTAGGTTTATTTGCAGGTTTCAAGGAGGCAGAACCCTAATCCATTTTCTGTAGAGGGGTTCACCAGTGCTTCATCTCCTTCTTTTTGTTCTGTTCTTAGCTTACAGTCTAGCTTAGCTTCAGTTTTCTGTTCTTAGTTCTTAGATTAGTTTACTGTTATGCTTCTGTTATTTCCATTTTGTTTTTCTGCATTTTCACCATTAGCAGGAACCTACCCTTGTGCCCTATAGGCATAAGGCAACCATTCCTGCCCCTGTAGTAGGGAGAAATCCTTGCTACAACCTCTCCTCCTTCCCAAACAACTTATGTACACACTATGTAGACTAGTAAAAAAGGAAATGCCAACAACGTAGTGGGAAAAATAAGAACAATAATAAAAATACTAATAAAAAATGAGAGGGTAATAACAAGAAATATAAACAAAATAATATGGGGCAAAGAAAGAGCATAAGAAAGATCATAAGAAAGTTAAATCCCCTTGTAATATTTTCAAGGGTGACCATCTTACTCATCAATGCTCGTTGATGAAATAATCCCAAAGATTGTTGAATAAAAAACAACAACAACATGTTATTCTGACTAATAATTTTCCACAAGGACAACACTTAGCTTCTGCTTCTTATAATCTAATTGGAAATGCACAAAAGACACTCAAAATGCTCCCTCATTTGGTCAATCATACGTTAATATGATCAAATCTTATGTCTTGTTGTCAACTCGATACAAAGACTATGGCAATATGGAGTCTTTGTCAAAAGGTAAGGAAGTCTCAGTTTCATGAGTGGAGTCTTTCAGAACATCTAGCCTTGATGATCCTTGGGTACCTCCTATCCTTCAGGTTTGGTGGAAGAGTCTTAGCATTCTGAGACTGTCTTACCCTTGTCTACAATAGGGATAACTTATCAAACAATTCAACAAAATATTGTAAACAATGATCCATCACATGTTGAAGAGGTGGATCTATCCACTCAAATATTTTGGGTTATTGATTCCTTTACTTCTTAGGATTGTCCATACATTGTTATGCCTTAAGATGAGGCTATCCTGGAAGCCTTAATAAGGCCTAAAAATCCCTAGGAATATGTGCATCATCATTCATATTTCCTTTAACTTATGGATAATATTAATGGAGAGTTTCATGTTCCTTTCCCTAAAGATGTTGACTAACCATTGAACGCTTTGGATCAATAGGGAGTTTATACTAAAGGTAATATGGCCAATGCTTATAAAACAATTTTCATCGACATCTCTGGGGACCTCGATGTCATGGAAAATGTTTAAATTGGTGCAACTTATTCGCCTGAGGAGGTTCACATTTATACTAGTATATTTAAGGAATTTTGTGATGTCTTTGATTGGTTATATGAGGAAATGCCAAGAATTGATCCTAGCATTGTAGAAAAAGAGATTAAAACCTATACAAATGAATAACCTATCCATCAAAATCTTTTTCCATTCAATCCTAGGAAAGAAACTACTATTAAAGTAAAAGTTGAAAAACTTCTTAAAGTAGGCTTTAATTACCTCGTTTCTTTAACATAATGGGTATCCAATCCCATTCTAGTAGACAAGAAGCAGGGAAACCTTTGATTATGTAAATATTTTAGGGATTTGAACAAGGTTTACCCTAAGGATAACCTCCCCACTCCGTTTATCAATCAGATAACTGATGAGTGTGAAGGAAGTGAGATCTTTTCCTTCATGGATGGAATATTTGGGCACATCCAAATTCAAATCGGACCTAAGGATAAACATAAAATTCTTTTATTTTTCCTTTGGGAACTTGTTCATACAAAAGATGTTTTTTGGACTTAAAAATGATGGTTATACATTTCAATGGGCTATTTATTTTTCTTTCCATGATATCATGCACATTATTGAAGCTTATCTTGATGGTTTAACAGCTCGTTCTCGGAAGATGTGAGATCATCTTGATCACCTTCGCCTTGTGTTTGAGCGATGTAGGAACTATAATATTTGGTTGAATCCAAATAAGTGCATATTATGTGTTGAGTCAGAATGGCTCTTGTGCTTTATCATTTTGAAAAGGGGGATCATATTTGACCCTTTAAAAGTGGAAGCCATAGTTAATTTAGCTTCTCCTACAAATTTTCACCAACTTCAGAGTCTCCAAGGGAAGGCTAATTTTCTCTGAAGTTTAATTGTTAATTATGCAAAGATCATGAAAGGTTTCATGCAGTAACTGAAGGAAGGGGTCCCATTTATATGGGACCCCTTCTGCCCAAGCTTCTTTTGACGCTCTTAAGAAATCCCATATGACAACCTATTTACTTAGTCCTCCACATTATAAAAAATATTTTTTGTTGTATCTGGTTGCATCCAATTCCATAATTGGTGTAGTCTTAGTCCAATAAGATGATAGTTTTCAGGAATATGTCATTTACTATGTCATCCTTGCTTTGGCTAGGTTTGAACTAATATATTTGGATGTCGAGAAGTTAGCTATAGTGGCTGTTTTTGTAGTCTAGACAATTCGACATTGTATATTGTTGTGTAAAACCATTGTAGTTGTGGATCTCAATCCAACTCAATATGTTTTGACCCAATGAATAATCAGGGAAGAATTTATCAAAAGGATAGTGATCTTGCAAGGATTTGATTTATAGTTTTAGTCTGCTAAGTCAAAGAAATATTTGGTTTTTGTTGAGCTTATTTCAGAGTTTTCTAGCGAATAATGTGAGAATACTAGATATGACTGATTCCTTGATGAGAATATATTTCTCATTTCTTCCTCAGACCCTTGGTATGGAGATATTTTGATATATTTTCAAAATTTGAAGTGTCCTCGGTCTCTTTCATAGGATGAGTGATGACACCTCCAACATAATGCAAGGAATTATCTCATCATCGGTGATACCTTGTATCTTCATGCAGTTGATTCCATTTTATGTCGTTTGAATCATGGGGAAGTTGAGTTAGTTTTAAATTTCTCTCATTGTGGATCTTGTGGAGGTCATCTTTCTACTCTTGCGAATACCCAAAAATTCTTGCATGTCAGATACTTTTGGCCGACGATCTTTAAATATTGTGTCAAAGAAGTTAAGAAGTGTCATGCTTGTCAGTTAAGAAGACGTGTGCACACCTTACTCCAATGTTTCCTGTGATCAATGCATGCCCCTTCACTAAGTGGGGGTTGATTATATGAGTTTCAACCCAGCTTTGTTTATAGGGCATCAATATATCATAGTGTTTGTTGACTATTTTACAAAATGGGCAGAGACCATGCCTACTTTTCGTAGTGTTGGGGAAACTGCTGCTTATTTTGTGTTCAACTAGATCATTATGTGATTTGGTATCCCACACAAACTTGTCACTAATCACAGTCAACATTTTCAAAATCATATGATGATTGAATTTACGACTATGTTGGGGTTTAAACAAGAACATTCTTCACCTTTTAACCCCCAATCTAATGGTCAATTCGAGGCCGTCAATAAGACCTTCAAGACCATGCTTTGGAGGATGGTGAACGCAAATAGGTCTAGTTGGAATATTATTCTATAGCCTACTTGATGGTATTACTGAATTACCATTAATACTACTACATGGTTTTCACGTTTTCAACTTGTTCATGGGTTTGAAGCAGTCATGTTGATTGAATGCAATTTCCTTCTTTAAAGTTAGTAGTTCAACTTCTATTTGATACTTCAGTTTTAGAAGAGTTCTTAGTTCACCTAGAACATATCAATGGAAAAAATTAAGATGTTGGCATAGGGAATGAGGCACATAAGAAATGTGTAAATATTTAGCATGATAAGTTTATCCATCCATGAGTGTTCTCAGAAGGATATCTAGTCTTGCTCTATGATCAAGATAAATTTTTGTTAGGGGTAGGTAAATTTAAATCAATGGGGTTCATTCCATGTATTGTCTCTAAATTTATGAAGAATGATTCTTATGAGTTACCTAACTACGAAGGAGACAATCTAGTTGAGCCTAGAAATGGGCTCTATTTGAAAAAATACCATGCTTGATTCATATGTTTTTTCTTGTACATAGTTGTACATTTATACAGTTTTGTTTTCATGTGTCTCTTATATAGTTTTGTTATTATGTTGTCATATATCAAGAGAGAGGTTTTTAGCATTCACAGATGGTCTTGGTCACCACACTCTAAGTCTTTCCTTGTCTTCTTGGGTGATTTATTCTCCTACGACCAGTTAGTTTTTTTGGGAAGCGCTTGTTTGGGGCTATCTATTAATAACATGGACAAGTACAATGGTGTAATAGAATTGCTTGAAGTTTAGTTTTTACATTGTTTCTTATATCTTGAATTTCATCTCGATTTGTAGTTGATAATTTCTCAACCAAATGGTGAGTAATGATTCCCTTATCCTACTTTACTTCGCTAGTTTTTCTTTGCACACTTCCTTGAGCGACAATTTATTTATAGTACATATAATCATATACCAAGAAGTCAAAACCCAATTACCAATATCAAGCAAAGAACCACCTGTACAGAATATGCTTTGTACGAGCTCAGAAGGAACCCATAGAAAAGCACATCTAGGAGCTTGATAGATCACCTAAAGTGATGAATATCTTAACCTTTGCTGCAAGGTTGAATATGGAAACCTATAGAAGACAACAAGCTCACAGACATGTGCAAGAGGAACTTTTTGACAAAGTTCAAGATAAAGGGATCTTGGTATCTAGTAACATGAGATGGATACATAGTAGCATAGGATGCTACCTATCACTCCAGTAAAGAATGCAGAAGGAAGATGATGCTCCGCTTCAGGGGGAGTACATAAGATCTCTGAGTTCGACATGATATGACATGATGGATAGATTCCTGATGGATCTAGATTTTACCAAGAGTAAAGTGGGTTCCAACCTTCAAGGTTGAATGCGGAAGACTAGGATATGTCGATGACTTGACATAATAAACTCATGGAAGATGCAATGATGGAATAATACCACGATGATGTTTGGGATATAGTACTCAAACTAGAAATCAAGAGTGTGGTATCTTCCAAATGAACTTGCAAGATAAAATATGTTGCTGAAGGAAGAAGGAAATATTTGTGGCTAGAGGATTCTCTCAAAGAGAGGGAATTGATTATGAAGAGACACTTGCTCCAAGAAGCAAGGTACACTTCCATCAGAACTATAATGGAACCTGCTTCTATGATGAAGTGGGATCTACACCAGATGGATGTAAACACAACCTTCTTGAATGGTGTGATTGAGGAAGAGGTTTACATTGAACAACCACATGGATTTGAAGTCGAAAAACAAAGTGACTCACGTATGCAAGTTGAAGAAGGCCCTGTACGGCCTGAAACAAGCTCCTAGAGCTTGGTATCAAAGGATAGATAGTTTCTTGACAAGCTTGGACTTTACCAAGAATAAGGCTGACCCTAAAATTTACTTCAAAGTTTATAGAAGATGAATCTGTCATACTATATATGGATGAACTTTTTCTATCAGGGAATAAAAAATAGATCACATATTGCAAGAAGAAGCTAGCTAAAGAATTTGAGATGAAAATATATTGGATTGGTGCTTTATTTCCTCAGGATGGAAGTGTGGAAGAGTTCAGAAGGAATCTCTCTGAACCAGGGAAAGTATGTTGTGGAAATCTTAAATAAGATTTGATATGTTGGATTGTAAAGCCATGGCCACACCCATGGATACCAACATGAAGCTGTTGTCTGATGAGACATTAGAGTTAGTGTATATGACTCAGTACAGACATATTTTTTGAGTTATTGATGTATTTGACGAACACAAAGTCAGATATGTTGAAATATTGTAACTTCGAAGAATATTCTATATGTATCTTTTGTGGTTCCCGATGGTCCTACCGGGAGAACCACTTGTATTATCTTGTACCCCAATGCTTCTAATCGGAAGAACTAATAAGACTCATGAGGTTGTCCCCTCTAACTGTAAAGGTGGGTCATTAGCACCCTAGTGTGGTTACTTGAGCCTACATGTGTAACTCGAGCCTACATGATTAACTCAAGCCTACATGTCGGATGAGTTAATTGAAGTGAACGAATGAATATAAATAGAGGTGTATCTCTCCTCATTTGGACACACACTCTCACTTGTGTAGCACATTAGTGGAGAAGAGAAGTAGCTGGAGAAGGAGGAGGATCAGGCTTTGATCTCCTTGCTGGTTTTATATTTTATCTTTTTGGGGCATTTATATTGAGGAAGCTTTTGCTGGGTTTTTCCCTTCAGGGTTTTACCAAGATAAATATTTGTGTTCCTTTTGTATGGTTGTGCTTTTCTATCTTTCAATGATCCTGTTTATATGCTTTTGTTATGAAAAATGAAATGAAATACTGATGTCTTAGCTAAGCATATGAAAATTTACCATGGTATCAGAGCTACCCTAAAAAGAAGACATTGTGCAGCTACAGAATCTAGGGATTCCTACTTTTTGGTTTTCTCTCCACAATCGATTAGCGAAAGAAGGCTAGGATGACTCTCCATTGAAGGGCACATCTTTCTGTCGAAGCGGAATTCGATTCTGAGCATTTTCAGTTTTTCGTGTGGGAAATTAGGGCTTCTTGCAGAAGAAGAATTTTTGAGTGAGCCTAGCATAGGATTTCTCTCCTCATCAAAATCGAATTTTAGAGACCTGGATCAAGATTTTTGGTTGGGTGAAACTCCGGGAAAGTCAAACCCTAGTTTGACCTAGAGCTAGAAAAACCCTAAATACTAAAACTGGTACGTTTTGGTATATTCAATATATCCAATTTTGGCGAAGGTTAAAGAGCTGAAAAGTTTAGATACTGAAGATAACCTCCTGATGAAAACTGTGCCAAAAATTCAGCCTCATATTCTCTATATTCTAGGAGATATGATCCCTCCAAGTTAGGGTTCTAGCCTCTTCCAGAATTCATACCTAAATAGGACACCTATGGAAAATTGCTATAGATTGGGCTATAGAGGTCGAAATGGAATTCCTGAAGATTTTATAGAAATATAATGGACTGTAATTGCTGTGGTCGTAATTTCAGAACCTGAAGATGAACTAGTGACACATGGCATGCCATACAACTTCACTGTTCTGAACAGTCCTGTAACAGGTCACCTTGGGAAAATGATCATAAATAAATATTGGTGAAACCAACTCTGATGAAACCTGTAGTGTTGGATCAGGAACATGCAAGGTTACCCCAGTGCAAAATTTATGATATATAGGACTAGTAATTTCTGAGATATCATAGAAACAGTAATAGGCATTTCTACAGAAGAAATTGGAAAACTAGGGCTTCCTGTTCCAGGAGCTTCCCTCCACTGTTTTCAGAAAAAAAGAGTACATTGGACAGCTCCATTTGAAGAGATCTATCTTTCTATCCAATTAGATCTAAAAGATTCCAAGTTTTGAAAATTAGGGTTTCTCTTACAAACCCTAGATCAGCTAGCTCCGGAAGTAGGATGGACACCTCAAATCGGTAAGATCTAATCTTTTGCTATTTGCATTTGAGGTTATCATTTCAAAGTGATCTATCATATCAGATTGATGATAAGCTTGGTGAAGTTGAAAAATTCCAAGCATGAAAGTATTTTATCTCTCTAAAGAAAATGAATTGGACACCTACATGAGTAGAGAGGTTCCCATTCTAGAGGGAGATGAGCCTCAAAGCCTTACACAAGAAGAACTTGATCAAGGCCAAGAAGATCACTGTTGATTCAATCACGGATCAACTTGTACCACAAGTGTCTTCCCTAAAGACACTGAAGATGTTTGATTTCTTGATCAAGTTATTTGAATATAAGAACATAATTCAGAAGATGGATGAAGAATGTGAAGATCCAGAATGCATAACATCTTGAAACAGTAGAAGAAGAAGCAGAGAAAGCAGAAGTGGTGATAGCCACCTTGAATTCCCTCCCATGATCATGGGATTCATTCATGCGAGGAATGTGTGACAGAAGAAAGTGATTACTTTCAGTTGAATTTGGGAAGAAGAAGAAGCTCATAAGAAGAGAAGAAGAAACATGGGAGCAAATTGAAGATCAAGCTATCACCATTCAAAGAAGATCCCTCAAGTGATGAGGAATATGAATAACTCAATTCTTGATGAACCTCTTATCCATATTATCATTTGGATAAGAAATGATGATAAAGCAGAATGATCAAGATGGAGTCTACCCACAAAACAAATAAAAGATAAGTATTCAATTGTCATTTAATGATATTGTTTTACATTTGATTATATTCAGTTGATGTGTTATGCATGATAGATTGTTTGCATTAATGACTGTATACTACTAATATGCATGTGATGGGTAAGTAGCTCATGGTGCTATACAACTCTCCATTGCTACTTATCAAACCTCTTTGCTGACATATTGGATTAAGAAAGTTTCTGTGAGATATGGATGAATGTTGTATTGGCTAAACAGTTGCATGATGCATAAGAATTTATCGTTATGCATATGATTTATGAAATAGTTCTAACCATGCAAATGGTGCATTTGAATTGTAGGAAAGGTTTTGTACAACCTCCTACAAGAAAAGAAGGACAAGACTTGTTCCAAAGAACAAGTGATGACAATTCAATAAACATGAATCTGAAGCTCCCAGGGTCAGAGACACCATGTCGAAAGAAAGAGCTTCAAAGAGCGGTAGATCCACCTCGAAGGATGAAGACTACCATGGGTATGAGAGATGACTCAAGATGAAGAAAAGAATGCTATGAAAGAAGCTATGATCAAATAATAACAGTTGATCATGGGGAATGATGTATAAGATATGATTTCGAGACATAAAGGAAAATATGTAGTATCCTCCATATGGATATACAGGAACAAGTGTACAAAGTAAGGTTCGTGATTTGCCTCAGAAAGAATAGACTATGACATGACATACTCTATTGACCAGTATATATCAAGCATAGAATCACCTGTACAGAATGAAGAAGGAAGATAATACCCCACTTCAGGGGGAGTGACTACAAAATATATCTGAGTTCGACACGGTACGACATGATGGACAGCTTCTTGATGGATCGAGACTTTTGGGTTCCAACCTTCAAAGTTGAATGCAGAAGACTAGGATATGTTGATGATCTGACAAGATGAACTCATGGAAGATGTTATGATAAAAGAATGCTAGAATGATGTTTGGGATATAGTACTCAAACCAGAAAGCAAGAATGTGGTATCTTACAAATGGATTTGCAAGATAAAATATGTCGCTAATAGAAGTAAGGAAAGAATTGTGGCTAGAGGTTTCTATAAGAAAGAGGGAATTAATTCTGAAGAGACACTTACTCCAGGAAGCAAGGTACACTTCCTTCAGAACTATGATGGTAGTTGCTTCCATGATGAAGTAAAGACAATCCTTCCTTAATGGTATGATTGGGGAAGAGTTTTACATCGAAAGGATTTGAAGTTTAAGACATATGGACTCATATATGTAAGTTGAAGGACCTCTATGGCATGAAGCAAGCTCCCAAAGCTTGGTATGGAAGGATAGATAGTTTCCTGTCAATTATGGGCTTTACCAAGAGTAAAGCTGATCCTAACCTTTATCTCAAGGTTGTAGAAGATGAACTTGTCATCCTGTTATTATATATGGATGACTTATTCTTGACAGGGAAGGAGAAATAGATCATGGAAAGCAAGAAGAAACTAGCAGAAGAATTTGAGATGAAAGACCTTGGGTTAATGCACTATTTCCTAGGTCTGGAAATATGACAAAGTTCAGAAGAAATATTTCTCAACCAAGGAAAGTATGCGGTAGAGATATTGAAGAGATTCAATATGTTGGAATGCAAATCCATGGACACACCCATGGACTCCAACCTAAAGCTGTTAGCGGATGAATCATCAGAGTTAGTGGAAGTGACTCATTACAGACAGATCATTGGGTCATTAATGTACTGAACAAATTCCAGACTAGACATTTGTTTTGCTATGAACACCTTAAGTCAATATCTTGTTCAACCAAGATAGGTTCACCTAGTAACCGCAAAACATGTGATGAGATATCTGAAAGGGACTATAGACTTTGGTCTATACTATGATGGTAGCCATAAGTATAGATTGTATGGCTACATAGATGCAGATTGGGCTGGAAGTATCTCAGACAGGAAAAGCACAATAGGTAGATGCTTTTGTTTGAGGTCTGCTATGAGTTCATGGTTTAGCAGGAAACAGTCTAGTGTTTCTCGTAGCACGGCTGAAGCAAAATACATATCAGATTGCTCTACTAAGATGTGAAGTCATATGGCTTCAGAAGCTGATATGAGGTCTCTTTGACCTGAAGATGGATACTATAATGATTCTATGTGACAACCAGATTTGTGATGACAGAGAACCCTGTGTTCCGATTGTAACACATAAAAATTCGGTATTTCTACATATGAGATAAGATGTAGATGATTATGTTTCAGTATTCCCATACTAAAGATATAGATGATGTTTCAGTATTTACATACTGTAGATGCAGATGATGATGATTCTGTATTTTTATACTGAAGATGTAGATGATGATGGTTTGAATGATGATGTACTGATGAAGCCTCTGTCTCGGGTAAAGTTCAAACACTTTTGAGACAATATTGGTGTTGTTCGAAAAGACCTTCCTTGAAAGGGGGAGTAGTGATGTTGCAGTGGGAATGTATCATCCATGGGAAGTTGCCCTAAAGTGATTCAGAGACCTTGGTCCTTGAGAATGAAGAGGGATTGCATCATCCTGGGACATCTGTCCAAAATAGATTTGGTGACTTCGGTCTTCGTGATTGTGGTGGGATTGCATCATCCCTGAACTTCGGTTCAAAATGTATCCAGAGGTCTCGGCCCCCGTGAATGTGGTGGGATTGCATCATCCATGAAAGTCGGTTCAAAATGTATCCAGAGGTCTCGCCCCCCGTGAATGTGGTAGGATTGCATCATCCCTAAACTTCGGTTCAAAATGTATCCGGAGGTCTCGGCCCCCGTGAAAGTGTTAGGATTGCATCATCCCTGAACTTTGGTTCAAAATGTATCCAGAGGTCTCAGCCCCCATGAAAGTGGTGGATTGCATCATCCCTGAACCTCAGTTCAAAATGAATCCGGAGGTCTCAGCCCTTGTGAAAGTGGTGGATTGCATCATCCCTGAACCTCGGTTCAAAACGTATCTGGAGATCTCCGTCCCCGTGAATGTGGTAGGATTGTATCATCCTTGAACTTCGGTTCAAAATGGATCCATGACTTCGGCACTCGAGAACGTGTGTTGATCCCGTAATTCCTAGAGGAAGGATTATCTGAGTTCCACATATGTGTTGATACCGTAATTCCGAAAGGAAGGATCATTAGTAACTCCGTAAAGACCTAAATCCCATAATTCCGAAAGGAAGGATCATTGAATTGATATTGTAATTCCAATAGGAAGGATTGTCTGAGTTCCACATATGTGTTGATCCTGTAATTCCAATAGGAAGGATTGTTTGAGTTCCACATCTGTGTTGATCCCATAATTCTGAAAGGAAGGATTGTTAGTAACGCCGTAAAGACCTAAATCTTGTAATTCCGAAAGGAAGGATCATTAGTAACTCCGTAAAGAACTAAATCCCATAATTCTGAAAGGAAGGATCATTGAATTGATCTCGTAATTCCAATAGGAAGGATTGTCTGAGTTCCACAGATGTGTTGATCCCCTAATTCCAATAGGAAGTATTGTCTGAGTTTCACAAATGTGTTGATCTCATAATTCTGAAAGGAAGGATCATTAGTAACTCTGTAAAGACCTAAATCCCGTAATTCCGAAAGGAAGGATCGTTAGTAACTCCGTAAAGACCTAAATCCTGTAATTCCGAAAGGAAGGATCATTGGTAACTCCGTAAAGACCTAAATCCCGTAATTCCGAAAGGAAGGATCATGTTGATGTTTTGATGATGATGATGTCATACTGATTGAAAGATCAGAATATGATGATGATGCTGTTGCTAATGATGATGCTGTTGCTGATGATGATGATGTTCTCTGATTGAAAGATCAGAATATGATGATGATGATGTTTCTCTGATCAAAAGATTAGAAGTTGCTGATGATGATGATGTTCTCTGATCAAAAGATGAGAATATGATGATGATGATGTTTATCTGATCGAAAGATCAGAAGTTTCTGATAATGATGTTCTCTGATCGAAAGATCAGAATTGATGATGATGATGTTTTCTGATCGGAAGATCAAAAGTTGCTTATGATTATGATGTTGCTGATGATGATGATGTTTTTTGATCGAAAGATCAGAATGTGATGATGATGTTTCTGATCGAAAGATCAAAATGTGATGATGATGAGATCCCAATGATGATGATGCCATATTATCAAAGTATGATGATGATGACGTACTAATCGAAAGATCAGAATATGATGATGAGTTGATGTTAGAGTATGATGATGTTCGGTTGATGATGCTTCTGATTGAAATATCAGAGGATGATGATAATGATGATTCTGATTGAAAGATCAGAATGTGATGATGATGATGTTGATGTTTTGATGATGTTTTCATGATGATGTTTCTGATCAAAAGATCAGAGTATGATGATGATGTTATTGCTGATCGAAAGGCCAAAGTGCTGAAGATGTTGTTGCTGATCGAAAGGTCTAAGTGTTGAAGATGTTGCTGATCGAAAGGTCAAAGTGCTGAAGATGTTGCTGATCGAAAGGTCAAAGTGTTGAAGATGTTGCTGCTGATCGAAAGGTCTAAGTGTTGAAGATGTTGCCGATCAAAAGGTCAAAAGATGCTCATGTTGATTAAAGAAGTTGCTGTCATCGAATATTGAAGACGAAGACTACATGATGTTGAAAAGCTTCCAATGATTTATAGATGTATTACCCTGATGATGTTGATGATGTCCTCTGTCTCTCTCGTACTATTGTTGTTGTTGATGTTGTTGTAGAATACCCTTCTCGTTATGGGGGAGTGTTGAAATATTGTAACTTCGAAGAATATTCTATATGTATCTTTTGTGATTCCCGATGGTCCTAACGGGAGAACCACTTGTATTATCCCTTACCTCGATGCTTCTAATCGAAAGAAATAATAAGAGTCATGAGGTTGTCCCCTCTAATTGTAAAGGTGGGTCATTAGCACCCCAGTGTGGTTACTTGAGCCTACATGTGTAACTCGATCCTACATGATTAACTCGAGCCTACATGTCAGATGAGTTAATTGAAGTGAACGGATGAATATAAATAGAGGTGTAGCTCTCCTCATTTGGACACACACTCTCACTTGTGTAGTGCATTAGTGGAGGAGAGAAGTAGCTGGAGAAGGAGGAGGATCAAGATTTGATCTCCTTGCTGGTTTTATCTTTTATCTTTTTGGGGCATCTATATTGAGGAAGCTTTTGCTGGGTTTTTCCCTTTATGGTTTTCCCAGGATAAATCTTTGTGTTCCTTTTGTATGGTTGTGCTTGTCTATCTTTCAGTGATCCTGTTTATATGCTTTTGTTATGAAAAATGAAATGAAATACTGATGTCTTAGCTAAGCATATGAAAATTTAACAAGATATATGCTTTGTTATGAACACCTTGACTCAGTATCTAGGTAACCCTAGATGTGTTCACCTGATAATTACAAAGCATGTGATGAGGTACCTAAAAGGTACAACAACCTTGGGACATTATTATGGCAGAGATCATGACTACATATTATATATACGGATGCAGATTGGGATGGAAGTATATCAGATAGAAGAAGCACATAAGGTGGATGTTATAGTCTGTGGTCTACTATGGTTTCATGGTTTAGTAGGAAACAGTCCAGTGTTTCTCTTAGCATGGCTGAAGCAGAATATATAGCGGCTTTCTCTGCTAAGTTGTGAAGCCATATGGATTCAGAAGCTAATGTTAGGTTTATTCAACCTAGAGTTGGATACCACTGTGATTCTATGTGATAACCAGAGTTTTGTAAAGATGACATAGAACCTAGTGTTCCACGATAGGTCGATGCACATAGAAATCCAGTATTTATAAATTCAAGATATGATGCAGAAGGGATCCATAAAGCTCCAGTATGTGAGTACCGATGAACAAGTTGTTGATGTGTTGATGAAGCCTCTGTATTGAGTAAAGTTCGAATACTTTTGAGACAAGCTTGTTGTTGTTCAGAAAGACCTTCCCCGAAAGGGGGAGAAGTGATGTTGCAGTGGGACTGTATCATCCTTGGACATTTGTCCTAAAGTGATCCATAGACTTATGTCTCCGAGAAAGAAGAAGGATTGTATTATCCCTGGAGATTTGTCCAAAATTGATTCGTAGACTTATGTGTTTGAGAAAGAAGAAGGATTGTATCATCCCTGAACATTTGTTCTAAAGTGATCCGGTGACTTCGGTCCTCGAGAATGTGGTAGGATTGTATCATCCTTGAACTTTTGTTCAGAATGGATCTGGTGACTTCGGTACTCAAGAACGTGGTAGGATTTTATCATCCTTGAAATTTTGTTCAGAACGGATCCTGTGACTTCGGTACTCGAGAACGTGGTAGGATTGTATCATCCTTGAAATTTTGTTTAGAACAGATTCGGTGACTTTGGTACTCAAGAACGTGGTAGGATTGCATCATCCTTGGACTTAGTCCTAAAGTGATAGGGGGTGATTATCCCTTAATTATATCTGATGACTTTGGTTGTCGAGAATGTGGTAGGATTGCATCATCCTTGGACTTAGTCCTAAAGTGATAGGGAGTGATTATCCCGTAATTGTATCCGGTGACTTTGGTTGTCGAGAATGTGGTAGGATTGCATCATCCTTGGACTTAGTCCCAAAGTGATAGGGAGTGATTATCCCGTAATTGTATCCAATGAATTTGGTTGTCGAGAATGTGATAGGATTGTATCATCCCTATAATTAAGTCCAAAAGTGATCTGAAGACTTTCCTCTTCGTATTGTGGATTGCAGGTTGTTGCTGCTGATAATGATGTTGCTGATTGAAAGATCACAGTGTGATGATTATGTTTCTCAGGATGTTGCTGCTGTTGATGATGTTGTTGATCGAAATATCAGAGTGAGATGATGATGTTGTTCAGAGAATTGTTGTTGATGATGATGATGATCGAAATGTCAAAGTATTGTTGATGATGTTGCTCAAAGTATTGCTGATGATTATGATCGAAAGGTCAAAGTATTGTTGATGATGATGTTGCTGATTTAAAAGACTAAAATGCTGATGATGATGTTGTGGAACGAAATATCTAAGTGCTTCCACGAAGGATTGAAATATCAAATCATTGTTGCAAAAGGATCAAGTGATCATATGATGCAGAAGATGAAGACATTCAAGAGTAGTTGTTCCAAGCTACTGATGAATGTTGAAAAACTTCCTATGATGTATAGATGTATCACCCTGATAATTTTGAAGATGCTCTCTCTCCTCCTCCGACTGCTGTTGGGCCTGGGGTAAGTGCTCAAGGAATAAGCACACATAAAGAAATGCGCAAGAATCAAGTCACCGTGCAAGTGCAAGTAAGGAAAAGGAAGCACGCGGTAGGTATTGAAAGAATCTGTGCAGATCAAGAATGCTGCACAGAAGAAGGATTAAGCACCAAAGAGGTCACCTGCATGGAAAAAGGGAACTGCGTGGAAAGGAATATGTCGTAGGGTAAAACAGTAGCACCAGTGCAGTATAAAAACTGAAAGCGATAGGACGATCGTGCGTGTTGAAGTCAGCCTAAGTCAGTGGATGCCACACGATTGAACACATGCTGTAAGTAAGGTCATTAGTGCCTCATGTCAAGTCATGACCACCATAGCTGTAGCTTAAGGGGTGGATGATGGTGACAGTTAATGGATTTCTTGTATGTAGTCAACCTTGCGTGGTCATGTAAAATAGTATAAATAGGAGGGATTCAATAGTTAGAGGGTTGGTCCCTGGTTAGTCGCGATTGATTTTATTATGTTTTTTGAGAATGAATAGTTTTTTTTACTTTCAGTTTTGTTGAGGGGTTAGCAAAGATGAGAGCTTTGAGTGGTAGGTTAGTAGAAGGTCTGTAGGATGTAGGCAGGATAGTACAGTAGAAGGGAAGCTCTGCTAGAGGGGTGCAGACACTAGAGAGGTCGATCCAGGTTGTGTGTGGATCAGTAGATGGTAGCGGTAGATTAGGAGAAATAAGACAAAGAGCATGAGAGAAAGAAAGATTCTGAGCCGAAATCTATATCTAGGACAGTCTGCAGTCAGAAGCAGACTGAAGGCACCATATATTTCTCATGCTAGATGAAGAGCGCCTTGTGGTTTTTCCCAGATGGGTTTCCACGTGAACTCTCTTGTGTGCTGATGATTGAATGCATGTGATTGTTTATGTTTTCGTTATGTTATGTTTATGATGCAAGTCTTGTCCTGGTTGAATGAAGGCCGTACTATCAACAGGAAGTATGAATGCATGAATAATTTAGTATGCGCTGCTTCTGAGTAGTGGTCTATTTCTATAGTGCAATCGCTGTCGTGCGTCTGTTATATTGCACATGTTCGTCAGCTTGCTTTATAATCCATTAAGATTAAAGTACTAAGGCTGAATCTGTGTCGCAGCATTAGTAGTTAATAAGATATATGTGCGGTGAGTGCTATAGTTCGGCGAAAATGACCCCATCCTTGTGAATTGGTCAAGATCCTTAGCCACACACCAAGGGACTATAATCCCTCAACAATCATGGAAACCTGGTTCCGATGGTTACCCATTGAAGAGATACCTCGGGTGAGACTGCGCCTGCTTTGCAGGCGTCGCCAACGGGGATTGCTCTGTTGGGCCGGTATCTCAGGTGTTTGTTGGATTGATGGGTTGTGCAGAACCTGGGTCGTGCAAGTTAGGAATAGTAGCCAACAAATGGTTCCATTTTCAGGACCTTATTGATCGGACCGAGGGAAATGTTGTGGCACCTGACCAAGAGTGAAGTCAAGGATTGGCTGGAGTCGAAGACATTGGTATTTGAGCTGAAGGAAAGCGAGGGTTCGCAGCTAAGTCCCAATAAATGGGTACAGTGACATCTATACTCGGATATCCATGATATTTTCTTTGTGGAATTTCCCATTATATTGCGAGAGTGGTTGTCAGAGTTAGTGAATCGGTAGACTAATTTCCAGAGAAGAGGAGTAGTTGAATAGACCGACTAGCTAACACAAGAAGTGGCACAAGTAAGTAACCCTATTTCCAGAGCTGTTGATTTTTGGATTGATAGCATATTAGAAGGATATGTTATTGAGTTTGTGGTTGAGACAATAACCTCGTATAGTGAGGCAGAGAGACAATTTTTCCAAGGACCTCGGGGAAGGTACCTTATGTCTATAAACTTGTGGATTAAAATGCTCCTTTATGAAAAGGGTATTTTACAACTCAGTGATTGAGTCGTGTAGTTTGTGAAGGGGATATGCTATGTAAAATTTAGGAGTAATATGGAAGGTAGTAAGAAGAAATGTTCCAAGGAAGCTTAGAATATGAGTTTGATGCTATATTTTTAAGAAGCGGAAGGAGGTTCCGATCAAGAAAGAGGAGGAAGGTAGTAGGAGGCAGGAGGGCTTATAGCCTACTAAGGGAGGGTGAATATGGATGGGAGTCACACCTAAACGAAGCGTCTTGCAATGAAGAGGAGGAGTATAGTACAATTTCTGAGAGAGTAGAATCAGAATATTTTGTAGAGACACCAAGGTTAGGACGTGACTACGACATTCCAGGAAGATCACCTGAAGTGAGACCTAGAAGCTCTTCACTTGAATAGCCTATGAACACTAGTAGTCCTAGTGTCAGGACTGGTGTGCAAGGAAGCCCATCAATGATCCCAATAAATCTAGCAAATTCAGGGAATCCACTGAACAACCCCAATACCACACTAATGGTGGGAACAGATGTAAGATTACCCACCTTCAGTGGGAATGGAATGGAAGACCCAGAGCAGTATTGGTTCCTCTGTGAAGTTGTTTGGATGGTACGTTTAGTCCATAAAATAGATATAAAGAAGGCATAGATGATCACGACCTTGAGTGGTCATGCGCTAAATTGGTTCATGAAGTTTTGTGCCGCACCAATTGGAACACTGCAGAAGACTCTTGAGGAGATTCGAAGGGCAATGATCTAAGAAATAGAAAGCCACAATCTAAGTCCCAATGTATTACTGAGATCAAGGATATTAAGTAGGCTCTGACAGTGACAGTATGGGACTTTGATCAATGGTTCAAAACACTGATGGCCAAAGTTAGCTTCCAGATGTCAGATGTACAACATAAAGAGTGTTTTATTGCTTCCCTGCTGCCACACCTTAGAGGACCACTCATGCAACAAAAGATTGCGATGTAGATGGAGGCACTAGAGTTGGCCATGAAGCTAGAAGCTTCACCTATTGGAGATGGCGCCATAGGAATGATACAGATTCAGTCGCAATTGGCTAATATGACAATTCAACTCCAAGACATAAAAGGGGAAAAGAGGTGCAGGAATATCTTTGGTGTACGCAATGTAAGACCAATGGACATAACAAAGATGATTGTCCAACTTACATTAAATACATCTTGTACTATACGCAGAATCCCTTGAGTACCCAAGCACTACCCTGGTGCAACATATTCCAGACAAGAGGACACCGTGACATAGATTGCATGTTCCTGCAGAAGACGGTATGTACCCCAAATAATTTGTATTGTAAATTTTGTAGATCTGTAGGCCATGATGAAAAAGACTGTAGGTCCTACCAACTTCTGAGAGAGAAGATGATAGATTCCTACCTAATGAAGACTAAGGAGAAAATAAATATTGAATAAGCTACACGTCAGTTTCAGATGGCACCATATTTTTAGAATACGACCCTGTATAACCCCTATCAACAGTAGTATCAACAACCGCAATACCTGCTGCAACCACCTCAACTTTAGTTGAGGGGGGTGGCAATTACAGGGGCGGATGAGGAGGAGTATTTGGCCAAGGAAGAAGGCCAGTGATATGCTATAATTTTGGTGTATAGGGCAATTATGCTAGAGAATTCCCTGAACCTGCGAAGACTTTCTCATATTGCAGACAAGAGCAGAATGTGGAGCAATGTCCACAAAGTATCCCTCAATGGCAAGCCCAGACTGTTGGAGAAGCTAACCCAGCACCAAATCCTACACCAAATCCTACGTCGAATGCTCCCAAACCGAATGCTAATGCCAACATATAGATGATAGTCGCAGAACCACAAGAACCAACTGTAGTAGTGGTAACAAGGGGAGGTGCTGCGACGAGTGCTGATCAAGCTACATAGACAAAGCCCACGACACAAGCACAACCACAGGTGCGACCTGTCGCACAAAAGAAAGCACCACTTGATGTTTAAGAACATAAGCGCATATTCATGGATGCATGCCCAGAGTTTGTCGAAACAGAACAACCCTCCACCTCATGCCAAGAAAGATATGCTTGAGATATTCCAAAGGATATTCAAACAACAGACTGCAAGCAAGAGTACAGAAAAGGTTAGTAAGCTCAAACCATTCCTGTCAAGTTGTTTGGCGCTAATCCAAGACAAGGATGCACTTGCAGAGTTGGAAGCATTAATAGAGATGATTTCGAAGGAAGAACCATCAGCGAACAAGGTTAACAGTATCAAGACAAAGTTCAAAATAGGACATGAACTAAGGATGTCCGCGCAAATTGGTGATTATGACATGGACTATATCATCCTCAACCTGGGATCCGATGTTAAAATTTTAACATGCCATACGTGAGAAATAATGGGCAAGCTACCCCTAGAATGGTCCTCAATTCAATTAAGGCTTACTAATCAGGTAAAGGTCCTGCCCATTGGTAGATTGATTCAGGTCCAAGTGGATATTGAAGGATTGTGCATTTTTGCGGACTTTGAGGTCATCAATATAGTAGATGATACTAACCCATATCCCGTGCTGCTGGGGATTGATTGGGCGATGGGAAATCAAACCATTATAAAATTTAAAATAAGGACCCTGTCATTTGAAGATGATGAGATGAGGGTAGTTGCACCCCTCGATTCGTTGGAAGCATAGAGATACGTTGAACTGGTGTTCAACGAAGGGCAAGGTGATCACCTTGACAACATATATAATGTCACTACCCTTGAGGAGGATTACATTAATCCTACTGTGGATGGTAACCTGAGCTGGAAATGCATGAGTTCATGTACATTAGACTCAAGGGAGGAACTTGAGAACTAGCAGAACCAATTGCATGGAGTCTCTATGAGGAGATATGCTAGGATAACTAATTCTGTCTGACGAGTGGGAACTTAGTCATGACCACTACCTACATAGGAAGGACTACCCAACTTGGTAATGTTCTTGATCGAGTTCAACGAATTAGTAACAAAGCTGCTGCGATTATCTGCACTGGTGTCACATCCCCAACCCTTACTTGGCAGAGAGGACGCGACTAACATCTAACAACCCGAGAAAACTAAGCCCCATGAACATAATAAAATAATGAATTTTATAAAAACATATAAATACACATATGCATAATGAAATGTACATGATATACATAGCAGAAGCAAATCATTCATTCAACATATTCATGCATTCAACATGTTCATGATAATTTCATAATAATTTATAAGCAAATACAGTTGCAGAACTTAAATACACAAGAATACTTATCTTTTGAAAGAAGCTTGTCCCTCAACCAGCTATGTCACTGCAACATTCCACCCAACCATAGGTGAGTGTGCTCTTTAATCTCTCAGCAACATCGCCACCCCCAAGCTGGGCATGATCTTCCCCAAGGCATAAGGAACACTAGCAGACTTCACCCATAGCCAAAGACATAATTAAAATTCAGTCA
The DNA here is from genome assembly GCA_001517045.1 of Pseudotsuga menziesii. Taxonomy (NCBI): domain Eukaryota; kingdom Viridiplantae; phylum Streptophyta; class Pinopsida; order Pinales; family Pinaceae; genus Pseudotsuga; species Pseudotsuga menziesii. The sequence continues at coordinate 589,421 of LPNX011139103.1, forward strand.
AGTCAACACAGTTGGTTTTCTCATACTTACACAAGTAGTAGTTTACACTTAGCAAAATTCACATGAGACACAACCAAGCCAACATATGGGTTTTTCAGGCTACCAGCCAATCCATCCTTCCAGTTTGGTTTATTAGGCTGTCAAGGAGGTGGAAAGACTGACTGCTAAGCTAGTGAGCTCAACCCTAGAGCTATGAACACCCACACTAGATCTATCCTGATTTCTAAACAATTACACACCCAACACAAGGAAGCATTCCCTTCTTTGCTACATAGTCCCTTAGGCCATGCCTTCCCTTCCAGTGCTATTCAGGGCATGCAAGGAAGAAAACCAGCCTTCTATATTGGTCTGTGAGGTTCTTTCACACACTAGGTTTATCAAGCAATTATAGACTCTATTTCCATTCCTTCAATAAATTAAAATACCAAACATGGATGTACACAGTGATCTCAATCCTGGGATTTATCAAAACGTAGCGATGCCAGGGATTACATACACACATAGAAATTTACAAATTTCTGAACATTGCCCGTTCCAGACCGATTACGGCGAAAATACCAAAACAAAAATGTTGCTGGTCTTTCAAATCAAATACACAAAATCAGATTTAGGGAAATCGTATTTAGGAAAATGACTAACACATTGGAGAAAACATGAACATAACAAATCCACACAGGAAAACCAAAACGTGAAAGGAAACAAATTGTCAGATGGGAGAAAATCGTGAAAAGTTCAGACTCAGAGGTTTTTTCTTGCTTGCTGCTGCGTGAATGCTCAATTGGGTTTCCAAAAATGTTTTTTTCATTCCAATTCGTGAGGGAAGGTGAAACATTGCCGCATGAGGGAAGAATGGACATTTTTAGTTTTTGCTTGCCCAAGAAATTCAAAAAACGTTTTTTCCCAAAGTGGGGCTCTGCCCAATTCGAATTTCCCCACTCTTCCAATCCCCCACTCCCTCATCCCTAGGAAAAATCATGCCCCCATCTCATTTATTTTCGTCGACATAGCCGGTTGTGGGTTTTAATTAAAATTGCATTTTTGACATAATGTTTAGCTAGCATAAAAAAAATACCATCGGCCACACCTTAATTGCCGAAACATAAATACTAAATCGATGGTGGGTCTTTTTCCTAGATCCACACCATGATTATTTACATCATTTTATTTAAATGCAAATGGGGTCAAAACCGGGGGTGTTACATTCCCCTCCTTCTTCAACAGCACTGTCCTCAGTGCTTTACAACATTGAACAAAAATTCTTGCTGTTATTGCCCTCAACAATTCGCAGATTCAAACAAAAATAGATATTCCAGTCGCATGGCATCCTCCAGCCCCCAGTAGCTTCTTTAGGACCATAGTGCTCCCATTGCACCTTCACCTATCCTATTGCTTGGTTCCGGAGCATTGTGACCTTCCTAGCGAGGATGCACATAGGATTGATTTGGAACTCTCCCTCTGATTCCACCTGAATCACATCCCAATTTATTACATGGTTAGGATCATGTACATACTTCTTAAGAAAAGAAACATGAAAAACATTATGAGCTCTAGTGCTAGCAGGCAATGCAAGTCTATATGCAACTAGCCCTATTCTTTCAAGCACTTCAAACGACGCACACTATCTAGGTGAAAACTTGGCACAACTTCCAAGCTTCAAGGAACTCTTATTTTTCCTCACTCTAAGGGAAACACGATCCCCAAAATTGAACTCTCTATTCACCCTATGCTTATCTGCATAGCTTTTCTGTCTGTCCTGGGCTGCCTTCAAATTATGCCTTATCTTTACAACTTCCTGCTCCATCTCCTTAAGCAATTCTGGACCAAGCACAACCCTGTTCACTGGATTATCCTAAGTCACTAGTGTCCTACAACTTCTTCCATACAAAGCTTCATATGGACTCATCCCTAAGGATGCCTATTGTCCATTGTTATAAGCAAACTCTACCAGGTGTAAATAATACTCCCACTTGGTTGGTTTGTCCATCACATACATGCGAAGCATGTATTCCAACACCTGGTTAACTTTCTCGGTCTGTCCATCGGTCTGAGGATGGTAGGTAGTGCCGAAATTCAAGTTTGTACCCAAATCTGCAAACAACCCCTTCCAAAAATTGGAAGTGAACTTGACATCTCTACCAGAGACTATTGCCTTAGGCAATCCATGCAGTTTGAAAATCTCCTTCATGAATATCTTTGCAATGTCATCGTTCTTATACGTAGACTTCACCGGTATAAATTGTGTTGCCTTTGTCAACTTTTATACCACAACCATGATGGAATCATGTTGTCTCCAAGTCATTAGCAATCTTGTAATAAAATCCATGGAAATAACTTCCCATTTCCATTCTGGAACCAACAAAGGCTGCAACAAACCTGCTGGGTGTTGATGTTCAACCTTCACTTTTTGACACTTCATGCACCTTGAAATATATTCAGCCATGTCCTTTTTCATTCTTGGCCAAAAGTACTGCTTTCTAATTGTAGCAATCGTCTTATGATATCCTGGGTGACCAGAATATGGAGCTTGATGGATCTCATCCATAACAACCCTCCTCAAATATGCTACATTTGGAATATAAATTCTATTCTTATAGGTAAGAAGTCCATCTTCTTCCAATTTATATCCCTCATACTTGTTTTCAAGGCTTTGCTGCTACAACTTGTCCTTGACCTATGCATACAATTCATCTTCAGCAACATGATTAGCAATCTGCTACCTTAAATCTGATTGGGAAATACTAATGGATGCCACATGCATTTCCTGCACCTTCCTTTCGAGTGCATCAACTACCTTATTCTCCTTTCCTTTTATGTGCTTGATTTCAAAATCAAACTCACATAAAAGATCCAACCATGTCGCTTGCCTAGCATTCAAAGTAAGCTAATCAAACAAGTACTTCAGACCACAATGGCCTGTCCTTAACTCAAATCTTCTGCCCATCAAGTAATGCCTCCACATATTGAGAACATGTACTATGGTTGTAAGTTATAAATAATGAGTGGCATAGTTCCTCTCATGCTCCTTCAATTTTCTTGACTCATAACATATCATGTGGTTGTCTTGCATAAGAACTCCTCCAAGTCCTTGACCACATGCATCTGTACATACCACAAAATATTTCTTTGGGGCTGCAACTTTTAAGACCGGTGCACTTGTGAGAAGATACTTCAACTGTTGGAAACTTTCTTCACACTTCGAGGTCCATTTGAATTTTATACCTTTCCTTTGCAAGGAAGTGATAGCATGTCCACCTTGGAGAATCCTTCAATGCATCTCCTGTAATATCCTGCAATCCCCATAAAAGATATTACCTTTGTCACATTCTTTGGAGTAGGCCAATTCTTAATAGCTTCAATCTTCTCGGGGTCTATAGATATACCCTCTGAAATAATGTGACCCAAGTACTAAATTCTATCCCTATAGAAGTCACACTTGCTCAGCTTTGCATACAACTGATGTTCTTCAAGTAATTGCAAGGTTAGTCTCAAATGTTCTTCATGCTCTTGTTCATTCTTAGAATAAACAAGAATGAATTTGTCCAAATACCTGCTGAAGACACTATTCATAAGGCACATAAATGTTGCTGGTGCATTTGTAAGTCCAAATGGTACCACTACAAACTCATAATGTCCATACCTTGTTCTGAAGGCTGTCTTATGAATGTCTTCATCCTTGATTCTCACTTGATGGTAACCAGACCTCAAGTCAATCATGGAAAATTCCTTTTCTCCTTTCATTTGATCAAAGAGGTCATCAATTCTTGGCAAGGGATATTTGTTCTTCACTGTGACTTTATTCTGCTGCCTGTAATCAATACACAATCTGAGTGTACCATATTTCTTCTTTACAAACAGAACTGGTGTTCCCCAAGGAGACACACTTGGCCTGATATACTTTTTATCCAAAATTTTTTGCAGCTGCATCTTTAAATCTAACATTTCTGGTGTACTAATTCTATAGCGTGCTCTTGACACTGGTGCTGCTTCTGGCACAAGTTCAATTGTGAAATCTATGTACCTCTTTGGAGGAAGTCCTGGAACCTCATCAGAAGAAACATCCTTGAAGTCTTGTAACATAGGATAGTCTTCCAGCCTAGGAGTTTCATTCTCTGCTGCCTCCTCAATATGGGCTGCATACAACTGACAACCTTTCCTACAAAACTTCTTTAACTGCATTGCTGAAATATGCCTCACCGAGATTACCTTTGGAATGCCTCTTACAACTACTGGGTTCCCTTCTTTATCCATGCATTCAAAAGTATTATTATAACAATCAAGATTCACTTTGTGAGCTTCTAACCAATCCATTCCAATGAGAACATCATAGGAACCAAGTGGTAGAACATTCAGATCTACACAAGTGACCAATCCATTCATCANGTTCTAGTGGCTAGCTAAACTAACCAAGACTTGTTGTGCTTTGCTTTCCTAAGAGCACAAACCTCCACTACTATAGGAGCAATATAACTGTGAGTAGAACCAGGGTTAATCAAAATAGAAATAGATTGCTCAACAATATTACCTGCAACTTCAACCATCATTGACTGGTGATCTGCCCAGCGGTCTTCCAGCACTGCATAAATTCTAGGTATGGATCTTTCTACTTGTCCCATTGTTTCTACCTCTTGAATATTGTATGTTGGCCTTGCATTCTCATTCTCAAGTGGACACTACCTACGCATGTGGGGTCCTCCACATTTCCAACATTAGAGTGGTCCTCTGTTCTGCTGTGGATCTTTTGGCTTCTCTCTCGTCGCTCTAGCTGGCTACTTCTCAACTTGTGCTGGTTGCTTCTATTGATTCCTGAAGTTAGAAGGTTTGTAACCTTTCTTCCTTTGGTCAGACTTCTCACTCCTTTTTTCCTTCCATGTTTCTGATAATTCGGTTTTCTCTTACTTTGCTCGTAGCAATACTTAGCTTTTCTTATTGCTTCTTCCATAGTTCTAGGTTCATAGAAATCAATTCGGTCTTTGTAAGACTAAGGAAATCCACTCAGAAAATGCTGGATCTTCACCTTGTCATCTTTTATGTACCTAACATACCTCAACAACTCCAAAAAATTATTGACATACTCTTCCATAGTCTACTGTCCCAATCTTAGCTCATGGAACTCTTTGATCTTGTCATAATAGTACATGCCAGAGAGGTACTTCTCCTTGAAATACTTCTGAAACTGCTTCCAAACAATCTTCCTTTCATTGATCTTCTTTACTTGCCTGAAATTCTCCCACTATATGGATGCTCTTCTGGTCAAATTGAAAATGGCTACTCTAGCTTTCATATTCCTAGAATAGTCTTGGACTTGGAAATATTTCCTCATTCCCAGAAGCCAAGCTTTAGCTTCTTAACTAGTCTTTACCTCACCATTAAAGGTAGGAGGCATTGCCTTCTTAAATTCATCTCGTGAGTGGTTCTGGTACCTCCTCCTTCTCTGATTCTTGTGAGAAGAAGAAATTTAATCTCCAGTGGACCCTTTAGAGTCAGATGACTCACTAGGTGATCTCTTTCTTCTTCTAGTAGTGTTCTTACTTCCTTCTGGATTTTCTGTCCAGTCCTTGGAGTTCATCTTTCTCTGAATATCTGTAAAAATTTGTAGCATGATTGCATTCAGTTGATTTTGCTCCTCCTGAGCCTTAACCAATCTTTCATTATCTGCCTTGTAACTCTACATCTCTGCCATTAGGCTTCTCATGGTGGCTGCAAAATCTGGGGGAGTCTCTTGCAATCTTCTCCCATTAGACTCTGTCTCAGCATTTCCAACTTGGAAATTTTTCCCCATAGCATCTTCCTCATACTCATTGGGGTTCTGTACTTCATCATGCAAGTTTTCGGTTCTCATGGCTGAACCACAACTCACTTTACCCAACTGCACTATCTCAAATGCTGCTTTTGAAGGTGACTATGATTTTGCAAAATGTGTTAATAACACAGTTTGTTAAATTATAAATTTATAGCATTCTCAGTAATTCATAACTAGTTACCTTCACTTGGAAAAATCATAAATTGACAACTTTGCCAAAACACATAATTTTCTTTTCACAAAGAACAACTATCTCAGGGGGACGACAAGGGTCAAGGGGGCTCGCCCCCTTGTGGCTTCCGCCACTGCAGGGCGGGTCGAGGGAAGTGCCCTCATTTTTTTTCCACCCGCTGCATCGAAAAAACTTTAGACTTTCACCCACTACAGCGGTTCGATCTTCATCTTCCATCCATTGTAGTGGCTCCATCTTCTTTTTCCTTACATCGTGTTGGCTCCTTCATCATCTTCCATCCACCACCACTCATCAGCTCGATCTTCAGATTTCTTCCGCCACACATCGGCTCGATGTTCAACATTTTTTCGCCGTACATTGGCTCAAAATTCAAATTTCTTCCACCGCGTAGCAGCTCGATGTTCAACATTCTTTCGCCACACATCGGCTTGAAACTAAACTTTCTTCTGGGCAACCCACATGCTACAGTGGCTCAATCTTTTCCTTTTTTCCGCCATTGTGGCTCTCATTTGGCTTTTTCAGCCGCTAAGGAAAAGTGCTCAAATTCTTAGAAAATTTCAATAAAATTTATGTCTGCCTTCTTTTCTTCTATTTGAACACAGAGGCTGGTTCTTCATGGCCCATTGGGGCCCAAAGCTAAAACTAGGGCTTTGATACCACACTGTCATGTCCCCAACCCTTACTCGACAGAGAGGATGTGACTAACATCTAAGAACCCAGGCAAACTAAGCCCCATGAACATAATAAAATATTGAATTTTATAAAAACATATAAATACGCAAATGCATAATGAAATGTACATGATATATATAGCGGAAGCAAATAATTCATTCAACACATTTTTGCATTCAACATGTTCATGATAATTTCATAATAATTTATAAGCAAATACAGTTGCAGAACTTACATACACAAGAATACTTATCTTTTGAAATAATCTCGTCCCGCAGCCAGCTATGTCACTGCAACGTTCCACCCAACCATAGGTCAATGTTCTCTTTAATCTCTCAGCAACACTTCCACCCCCGAGATGGGCATGATCTTCCCCGAGGAATAAGTAACACTAGCAGACTTCACCCATAGCCAAGGACACAATTAAAATTCAGTCAAGCCAACACAATTGGGTTTATCATACTTACACAGGCAGTGGTTTACACTTAGCCAAATTTACATGAGACACAACCAAGCCAATAGATGGGTTTATCAGGTTACCAGCCAAGCCATCCTTCCAGTTGGGTTTATCAGGCTGTCAAAGATGTGGAAAGACTGATTGCTAAGCTAGTGGGCTCAACCCCAGAGCTATGAACACCCACACTAGATCTAGCTTGATTTCTAAACAATTACACATCAAACACAAGGAAGCATTCCCTTCTCTGCTACACATTCCCTCAGGACATGCCTTCCCTTCCAGTGCTATTTAGGGCATGCAAGGAAGAAAACCAACCTTCTAGATTGGTCTGTGAGGTTCTTTCACACACTAGGTTTATCAAGCAAGTCTAGACTCTATTTCCATTTCTTCAATAAATTCAAATACCAAACATTAATGCACACACAATGTTCTCAGTCCTGGGATTTATCAAAATGTAGCAGATGCCGGGGATTACATACACACATAGGAATTTATGAATTTTTGAACATTGCCAGTGCCAGACCGATTGCTGCAAAAATACCAAAACAAAAATGTTGTCGGTCTTTCAAATCAAAGACACAAAATCAGATTCAGGGCAATTGTATTCAGGAAAATGACTAACACACTAGAGAAAACATGAACGGAACAATTCCACACAGGAAAACCAAAATGTGGAAGGAAACAGATTGCCGAATGGGAGAAAATCGTGAAAAGTTCAGAATCAGAGGTTTTTTCTTACTTGCTGCTATGTGAATGCTCATTTGGGTTTCCAAAAATGTTTTGTTCATTCCAATTCGTGAGGGAAGGTGAAACATTGTCGCATGAGGGAAGAATGGACGTTTTTCATGTTTTCTTGCCCAATAAATTAAAAAAATAATTTTCCCAAAGTGGGGCTCTGCCCAATTCGAATTTCCCCACTCTTCCAATCCCCCACTCCCTCATCCTTAGGAAAAATCATGCCCCCATCTCATTTAGTTGCATTGACATAGCTGACTGTGGGTTTTAATTAAAATTGCAATTTTAACATAATGTTCAACTGTTAATGTTCAACTAGCATTAAAAAATACCATCGGCCACACCTTAACTGTCGAAACATAAATACTAAATCAATGGTGGGTATTTTTCCTAGCTCCACCACCATGATTATTTACATCATTTTATTTAAACACAAACGGGGTCAAAACTGACGTGTTACAGCTAGAATTTGCGCTAAAACCAACACTCGCACGATGGTGGGGTATGCACAAAATCTCAATAACTGAATGGGCGCTGCAGTGTAGACGACTTCTAGAAGTACGGTTCAAAGATGAGGTCGCAATTGTGGCACAAATGTATACTAGATTATCGGACCCTGTTGAACACTTGGATTAGTGTTCCACAATGTTCTCAAACTACCCAAGCCAAGAATGGGTTCACCACTTCATCCATACTCTCAAAATGGCACCCAGACGTTGGTGCACATCTATGGAGCTACACCAAGAAACAAGAGAATGGGAAAAGGTTGCACAGAATTTCACATACACCTTCCAGTTTGCAGATGAACAACCAAGAGTTGAAATCACACTGAAGTCTATTAAGGAGAAGATATTCGCGGAGATCTTGCTGGAGGTTGCGTATTCTCAACCCTACACTTCACATTCCCAGCAGTGCTGTGAGATAGTTCAGCATTGGATGACATGCTATAACCTCTCTGGACATTCAGAGGATGATCCTACTAACATCAATAGTCCAGAGTCGGAAGGATCATGCAAAGTAGAAGGAAGTGACATTTCCAGTGAAGAGTTCATCAAGTCGCTAAAGATCAAGAAAGTTAACATTGGATCGGAGGACAATCCAAAATTTGCTAACATTGGAGACTATTGGGACGAAGAGACGATAGCCAAAATCATTGATCTATTACATGAGTTCCAAGACCTATTCCTGACAAACTTCAAGGAAATGAAGGGGATAGTAGTTGATTTGGGTGAAATGAAAATTCCGCTTAAGCCCGATGCAAGACCGATAAAACAACGCCCATATAGACTAAATCTGTGCTATAAAGAAAAAGTGAAAGCATAAATGGATCGCATGCTGGAATCAGGAATCATTGAACCTGTTGAAGAGTTGGAGTGGATAAGCCCTATAGTGATTCAGGACAATAATGTGACAGGCGAGGTCAGGATCTGTGTTGAATAGGAAGCTAAACGATGCCTTCTTGCATGACCCATTCCCAACACCATCACAGATGAAGTCTTGGAGAGTGTTGATGGAAAAGAAATGTACTCATTCACAGATGGATTCTTGGGCTACCATCAAGTCAGAATTGCAAAAGAGGACTGCCACAAGACAACCTTTGTAATAGAATGGGGATGCTAGTCACCAATCATTCTGCGCCGAAATACCTGCTTAATAAGCTAGTGTTGGGGGGGAAGATCTGCTGATGGCTCCTCTTGTTTCAAGAATTTGACTTTGAAGTCTTTGTAAAACTAGGCCGACTGAATGTTGGGCCATACCACTTATCACGCATCGAAAGTGGTGAGGAACCTTACAACTTCAAGGATAATCTACCTGATGTGCAGCTGTTTGATATCAACATTATCGATAAAGAATTTGATGCTATTATACACTTATTCAATATAGGATATGCGCCTCAAGATTATACAACATGGAAAAAGAAACAACTAGTTTTCAAGGCCACAGACTACATGTTAATCGCGCGGCAAATGTATAAGTTGGGACCAGATGAAATATTGCGTAGATGCATCTTCTATCATCAAAGGAAATGGGTAATGAATGAAGTGCATGCGGGTGTCTTAGGAGGACACTATGCCAGGAAGGCAACGATGCGCAATATTTTTCAAGCTGGACTCTAGTGGCCAACTGTACACATGGATATAAGGGAATACTGTCGTGATTGTGATAAGTTTCAAAGAATGGGGAAACCATCATGATGTGATGAAATGCCACAAATTACACTGCAGGCCTTTGATAAAAGGGCAGTGGATTTTGTAGACCCTATTAGTCCGCCAGGGAAATGGACTGGTGCCCATTATATTATAACTGCTATAGACTACTTGATAAGATGGGCGGAAGCGACACCTGTGAAATACTGTACCACAGCAACTGCGGCGAAGTTTTTGTTTGAAAATGTAGTCACAAGGTTTTGTTGCCCAAATATCCTTATCAGCGACCAAGGTATGCATTTTGTAAATAAGCTAATTGTTGAACTAACTACAGAATTCCAAATCCAGCACAAGAAGACAACACCTTACCATCCTCAAACCAATGAAATTGTTGAGGCTTTCAACAAGATACTAGAGAATTCCCTGACCAAGGTCTGTAATGTGTGCAGAGATGACTGGGACGAGAAAGTCTCAGTTGTATTATGGGCTTACAGAACAACATGTAAATGACTAATTGGATACACCTCTTTCCATTTAGTCTATGGCCAAGAAGCAGTCGTACCCATGGAGTACATTGTGTTGAGCCTATGAATTGCCGCGCTAACAGAGATGACAGATACCAACGCTGTAGAAGAAATACTTGCGCAACTGGTTCAATTGGAGGAAGAATGCTTCATTGCGGGTTTCCATCAAAACATGGAAAAACAGCGGTAGAAAGCATGGCATGACTGCCACATCAGAACAAAGAAGTTCAAGGTTGGCAAACTTGTTCTGATGTATGACAACAAGTTCTTCAAGCACCTAGGTAAGCTCAAAACACACTGGCTAGGCCCATATATGGTTGCGCACATTACTGAAGCAGGTGCGATAAAACTACATAAGCTGGATGGAACATCAGTTGCAGGTATGATCAATGAGAGCTGATTAAAAACATACCGCAACAACTACAACATGGTCCCATGAGACCAAGGCATGCACCAAAAAAAAAAACACAAGGAGCAAGATGCGCAAGGCAAGAAGCAAGAGAAGGTGCGTAAGGAATTTTTTTTTTCAAAAGAAGCGGCTGTGCATGTCGTGCCACCTGCTATGTCCATGGCTTAGTGGCTCAGGAAGAGCCACAAGTGAGTGTTGGGGGCCTATTGGGAAAGTAATAAGCACACATAAAGAAACGCACAAGAATAAAGTCACCGCGCAAGCACAAGTAAGGAAAAGGAAGCGCGCAGCAGGTATTGAAAGAATTCGCGTGGATCAAGAATGCTGCACAGAAGAAGGAATAAGAACCAAAGAGGTTACCTACATGGAAAAAGGGAAATACACAGAAAGGAATATGCTACAGGGTAAAATAGTAGCACAAGTGCAGTATAACGGCCGAAAGCGATAGGACGATCGTGGGTGCTGAAGTCAGCTTAAGTCGGTGAATGCCACACGAGTGAACGCATGCTGTAAGTAAGGCCGTTAGTGTCTCATGTCAAGTCATGATCGCCATAGCTGTAGCCTAAGGGGTGGCTGATGGTGACAGTTAATGGACTTCCTGTATGCAGTCGACCCTACGTGGTCATGTAAAATAGTATAAATAGGAGGGATTCAATAGTTAGAGGGTTGGTCCCTGGTTGGTCGCGATTTTGTTTAGTAGGGTTTCCAAGAATGGATAGTTGTTTTTACTTTCAGTTGTGTTGAGGGGTTAGCAAAGATGAGAGCTATGAGTGGTAGGTTAGTAGAAGGTCTGCAGGATGCAGGTGGGATAGTATAGTAGAAGGGAAGCTTTGCTAGAGGGGTGCAGATGCTAGTGAGGTCGATTCAGGTCATGTGTGGATCAGTAGATTAGAAGAAATAAGATAGAGAGCATGAGAGAAAGAAAGAGTCTTAGCTGAAAGCTAGATCTAGGAAAATATACAGTCAAAATTAGACTGAAGGTGCCATATATTCCTCATGCCAGATGAAGAGCACCTTGTGGTTTTTCCATATGGGTTTCCACGTGAACTCTCTTGTGTGCTAATGATTGAATATGTGTGGTTGTTTATGTTTCCATTATGTTATGTTTATTATGCAATTCCTGCCCTGGTTGAATGAAGGTCGTACTATCAATAGGAAGTATGAATGCATGAATAATTTAGTATGCGCTGCTTCTGAGTGGTGGTCTATGTCTATGGTGCAATCATTGTCGCGTGTCTATTATATTGCACCTCTTTGTCAGCTTGATTTATACTCTATAAATATTAAAGTACTAAGGCCAATTTTGTGTTGCTTCGTTCATAGTTAATAAGATATATGCGCGGTGAGCGCTACAGTTCAGCGGAAATGACCCCATCCTTGCGACTTGGTCGAGCTCCTTGGCCGCGCGGCAAGGGACTATAATCCCTCAACAATCGCGGAAACATGGTTCCGATGGTTACCCATCGAAGAGATATCTCGGGTGAGATTGCACCTGCTTTGCAGGTCTTACCTACGGGGCTTGCTCTATCGGGCTGGTATCTTGGGTGTTTGTTGGGTTGATGGGGTGCGTAGAACTTGGGTCACGTGAGTTAGGAAAAGTGGCCAACAACTATTATTGTTGATGTTGCTGTAGAATACCCTTCTCATTAAGCGGGAGTGTTGAATTATTGTAACTTCTAAGTGTATTTACCCCGATGTTCCTATCGAGAGAATCATGTGTATTTTATTGTACCCCGATGTTCCTATCAGTAGAATCATTTGTATTTCAATGTACCCCAATGTTCCTATCGGGAGAACTACTAAGAGTTACGAGGAAGTCCCCTCCTTCGTAAGTTAGGGGGCAAAGTCCCCACAGTTATGGGGCACTAGAGTCTCCCTAGAGAAGTCGACCTAGTCAAGTACATTGGGCCCGGCATAGTTGAGTTAAATGTCAAGTGAACGAAAGAATATAAATAGAGGGAGGCACTCCTCATTTGAGACACATATTCTTACTTGTGTATAGCACATGGAGAGAGAGAGAGAGAGAGAGAGAGAGAGATATCTGCTAGAGGGAGGCACACCTATTTTTGGGTTTTGTCTTTTATCTTTTATACATCTTATACAGAGGAATGTTTTGTTGGGTTTTCTTCCCCATGAGGGTTTCCCAGGATAAATCTTTGTGTTCTTTTTGTGTGGTTGTGCTTGTCTATCTTTCAGTGATCTTTTGGCTTATGTTTATGATGTTATGATGCTAAATGTTATAAGATCTGACATAACCATAAAAACTTAAGATTTCACATAGTTTGGGAAGACTGCATACAAGAAGAAGCTAGAGTATCCAATAGAGAAGCTCTTCTCAGAGAAGATGATCAAGCTCTTGCTACCCATAATAAGGAAATAAATCAATCAAAATTCAAGAAGAGTAATCATAAGCCTTCAAAGAATAAATTCCAGAAAAGGAAGAAGAAGAAGGATGACTCAAAGTATCAATGCTACAATTGTCATAAGATAGGACATATTGCTAGAGAATGTCCATCATTGAAGAACAACAACAACAACAAAATACATCATGCTCATCTAGCTGAAGATGAGAATGAAGAAAGACCTCGAAATATAACTAGAGGTGAAGATGTAGAAGAATATGTGTTATTCTATGCACTCTCTGGGTCTGTAACACCTGGAGAAGATACATGGCTTATTGATAGTGATGCCTCTAAGCACATGATAGCAAATAAGACAAATATGTCAAATCTTAAAGAGAAGAACTCCTCCCAGAAGGTATCATTGGGAGATGACTATTAATATCCCATCAAAGGTATTGGTGAATCAAGCTACAAGCTTGACTCTAGGACCTCCATGAAGATGAAGGAAGTACTGTAAGTACGAGGTTTGAAAAAGAACCTACTTTCCATCTCATCTCTAGACAAGAAAGGATATAGAGTTTCTTTTATTGATGGACAAGTACTCATGTGGTCCAAGGGTAAGACACTTGAAGATATTGTAGTCATTGGAGAAGAAGAGGAGGAATGTACAAGCTCAAAGGATATCCAGAGACAACCCTTGTCCATGAGACTACCGGCTCAAGTGAATTGTGGCATAGGAGATGTGCTCACATAAACTACAAAGCATTGCCCTATGTGAGCAAGGTGGTAACAGGGTTACGAGATCTAAATATCGAACATGAGGGAACCTTCAAGGGATGTGCATAGGGAAAGAACATCAAGAATCCCTTTCCAAAAATTGTCACAAAGACTAAAGGTACATTGGAACTAATCCATTCTGATGTATGTGGTCCTATGTCACATTTATTGATGATTATTCAAGAAATACTTGGATACAATTTTTGAAGAATAAAAGTGAAGTGTTCGGGAAATTCAAGGAATTCAAAGGATTGATAGAGAACTAGTTAGAAAAGAGAATCAATACACTAAGATCAGATAATGGTGGAGAATGCATTTCAAAGGAATTTGAAGCATTCTGTAAGGAGGCAGGAATCAAGAGGGAACTAACCACTCCCTATAATCCCCAACAAAATAGTGTTGCGGAAAGAAAGAATAGAACTATCATGGAAGCAATAAAGACCATGATTAATGGCCAAGAACTCCCTATGCACCTATGGGTTGAAGCTGCAAGAACAACCATATATGTGCAAAATAGATTATCTCACAGCGCTCTTCAATTCAAGACTCTTGAAGAAGTGTATACCAGAAAGAAACTTGAAGTAATCCATCTCAAGAGATTTGGATGTCTAGTATATGTACATATTCTAAAAGAGAAGAGAACCAAATTGGATCCTTCTGGTAAGAAGGGAATATTTGTAGGATACTGTGAGGTATCCAAAGCCTTCAGGATATACATTTCAGGATTTCATCATATCGAGATTAGTAGGGATGTAACCTTTGATGAAGAGGAAACTCTTAAGAAATATAGAAGGTGTCAGCTTGAAGAAGTACATGAATAATATGTACCTATCTAAAGGATAGAAGTTGAACAGACTATTGAAATAGTAGCATCAAAAGATCATGACATGCTAGAGCCTCAGGAACCCCCTACTATGGATATCTCTTGAAAGAGAAAACCTGCTTGGGTAAGAGAAATCATACAAGAAGCAGAAAGATATGGAGCACCAGAAGGCTCCACAAGAACCAACAAAAGATCAAAGCCATATTCCAATTATGTAGCTTTGAGGTGTGATCTTGTAGACTAAGAACCCAAAAAGTATGAGGAAGCTGCACAGAAGAAAGAATGGGTTGAAGCAATGACAGAAGAATACCAGTTGATCATGAAGAATGATGTTTGGGTTATAGTTCCCAAACCAGAAAACACGAGTGTGGTTCTTCGCAATGGATCTACAAGATAAAACATGCTACAGATGGAAGTATTGAAAAGTACAAAGCAAGATTTGTGGCTAGAGGATTCTATCAAAAAGAGGGGATCGATTATGAAGAGACATTTTTTCCAGTAGCAAGGTACACTTCCATAGGAACTATCATGGCACTTGTTTCCATGATGAAGTGGGACTTACACCAAATGGATGTAAAGAAAACATTCCTTAATGGTGTGATTGAGGAAGAGGTTTACATTGAACATCCACAAGGTTTTGAAGTCAAAGACAAAGCGACTCATGTATGTAAGTTGAAAAGGGCTCTGTAAGGAATAAAGCAAGCTCCTACAACTTGGTATGGAAGAATAGATAGCTTCTTGAAAAGCATGGGATTTACCAAGAGTAAAGCTGATCCTAATATTTATATGAAGATTGTGGATGATGAACCAGTCATACTATTACTGTATGTGGATGATCTATTTCTGACTGGAAATGAGAAACAGATCAAGGATTGCAAGAAGAAGCTAGTTGAAGAATTCGAGATAAAAGATCTTGGATTGATGCATTATTTCCTAGGGCTGGAAGTGTGGAAGAGCCCATAAGGAATATTTCTGAATTAGGGAAAGTATGCAGTAGAAATCTTGAAAAGATTTGATATGTTGGATTGTAAAGTCATGGCCACATCCATGGACATAAATTGAAGCTGTTGTCTGATGAGACATCCGAGCTAGTGGAAATGACTCAATGTAGACATATTATTGGGTCATTAATGTATCTGACAAACACAAGTGTAGATATAGGCTTTGTTGTGAACACCTTGAGTCAGTATCTAGTTAAACCTAGACGGGTTCACTTGATAGCTGCAAAGCATGTGATGAGGTACCTAAAAGGTACGATTGATTTGGGACTGTACTATGGAAGATATCATGACTACGATTTGCATGGGTATACGGATTCAAATTAGGTAGGAAGTGCCACAGACTGGAAAAACACATCAGGCGGATGTTATTGTCTAGGATCCGACATGATCTCATGGTTTAGTAAGAAACAATCCAGCGTTCCTCTCAGCACAAATGAACAATAGTATATTGCAGTTTGCTTCACTTGTTGTGAAGCGATATGGCTTCAAAAGCTGATGTCAAGAATATTTGACATGGAGGTGGACACCATAGTAATTTTCTGTGACAACCTCAGTTGTATAAAGATGAAAGTGAATCTAGTGTTCCATGACAAATCAAATCATATAGAAATATGATACTTCTATATAAGGGATATGGTACAAGAGGGATCCATCAAGCTCCAATATGTGGGTACTGATGATCAAGTTGCTAATATACTGATCAAGCCTCTATCTCGAATGAAGTTTGAGTATTTCTATGACAAGCTTGGTGTAGTTCGGAAGGAATTTCCTTACAAGGAGGAGAAGTTATGGGACTACAAATGATGGACCCTCTTCAAAAAAGGAAGATCGGGTCGGAAACATGGACCCTCATTGGACAAAGGGCGAGCAGGTTGATGATATGGAAACTTCCTAGGAAAGGGGGAGTAATGATGAGACTGACATCAATGATGGATGACATTTATGATGTCAGACCATTTGTTTATGGAATATAGTATCCTCTCTTGAGGATGGCAGGTATAACACTATGTTCATGAGAGTGGTACTTACTAGCTAAGGATGGCCCTGCAAATGCTACTCTTTCATGGAGAGTACTCACATTCTCCTGCGGATGATAGTATCTTCTCTCGAGGATAACATGTATAACACTTTGTTCATGAGAGTGATCCTTACTAGCTAAGGATGGCCCTGCAAGAATTTACTCTCATGGAGAGTATCCACATTCAGTTGTGGATACCGTAGATTAAACACTCACTCAGGAGTGGTCCTAACTTGTGTGGTTTGGATGCTCTACAATGAGTCCTCACAGCTGTTAGGACTGACATTGTGTATGCAGTCAAGATCTACTATGCAGATGATACTCTTGTATGGAGAGTTTGCCTACATTCATATTTAGTTGCCATAGAATAACACTCG
The DNA here is from genome assembly GCA_001517045.1 of Pseudotsuga menziesii. Classification (NCBI taxonomy): domain Eukaryota; kingdom Viridiplantae; phylum Streptophyta; class Pinopsida; order Pinales; family Pinaceae; genus Pseudotsuga; species Pseudotsuga menziesii. The sequence continues at coordinate 606,696 of LPNX011139103.1, forward strand.
CTTGGGAGTGGTCCTAACCTGTGTGGTATGGGTTCTCTATGATGAGTCTGTTGGGAAACCAATATGCAAGTGAATTACAGCTAACATACAGAGTGTGCAATATTTATTGTCAACCCAGGGAAGTCTTGTATTTCAAGGATAACATGCACAGTATATACTTAAACACTTAGTTTCTGTAAATGAACAATCCTATCCTCTATTCGGCTATGCTCATCCCAAGAATCCTTTTAATATAGTTACCTTCTAAAGAATACAGTCACAATTACCTTCTGCTATTCTTAATCTAGAAATTGAAAGATGAAATCACATCTAGATTACTTTTGCAGAAAAGGAGATCCTGTTCCAATCGCGTAATGGTTAACCCAACTATCTTAATCTGATTATTCTAGAAATCCAAAGACATGAATTGAATATTAATCCAGGGATTCAAAGTACAGAAATTGAGTTTAGCTATCCTATGAATTCAACGTACAGGAATGAAATTCTGCGATCATAAAAGTAAGGAACAAACTGCAAGGATTCATGGAAACAACAACTAAAGGATCTAAGGATGAAAAGAGTTGTTACAACTACCACACAAATTGCATAAAGAATAATCCCACTCAGTTGACTATCACACCATGCCACTACAGATTTCCAAGAAATCCAATTAATAACACACTGTAAATCCACAACTGTTACAACTTCCTGTAAAGAAATAAAATTACCATAACATCACACAACAGAATAAGTAAAATGCCTAAATTAACTCAGCAATCCCTATGGGAAGGTGGGACCATCCTTCACACAGAGATGCTGGATGAACACACGTTAAAACCCTTATATCTGAAGTAACTCCTTGTATTAAAAAGGCAGATCGATTACACAAATCTTAGTCACAACTATTACAATGAATTGGTTACAGGTTCAACCCCTGGCTTAGAACAGTTCTCCATATTTATACAATGTAAATCATAACATCCTATCCCTATTATTGGGCATCCATGATGATCTTTAATCTTCAGGCGCCCTAAATTACAACATATTTTACAAATGTGGCAGGATGAAAGATAAGAAATATAGGGAAACTATTAATCGACCCAGGAGTAATGATATCTTCAGATTACAGCTATACACAATCAACAACGCACTGTTGACCTCCAAATCTAATGCATTCTGTTGCAGCTATCTTTGTACAGCTTTTCCTGGGATAATACACTAGAACCGCATTCCTTGGGCAATGGTAGGATGGATGGCAATCAACTTGAGCGATGAATGCCCATCCTTTTCATAGCATGTTCAGCCCGATCTTCTTGCAGTCTATATATCTCAAAATACCTTTATGAACCATCATATGTTAGCATATTGAGAGATATAAAGCTTTAATTACCGCAATCATAAGTATTAATAAAATAAGACAATAACCATTCATACCTTGGTGGATTGAAGAGTAGAGTGAGGGTAAAAAATTTATTTGGCATGCTCAATGGGGTAGGATAGGGCAAAAATGAGTGAATAAGGATGGTCAAAAAGGGCCATTTCTGGCCCCAACATCTCCCCCCAACTGTCCTATTGCATGTCCTCATGCAACAACCTCCATTATTCTGAATCTGAATCTTGCACTGTGCTCTGTTCATGGAGAGAAGAGAAGTTGTAGGGGAACTCTGATGTTCCTTCTTTTTCTATGAACCCTCTATGGGAAACCCAATATCTCCAACATTGCTGCTCCTCTACCTTGGTCAGTGAGAAATCCATCCTATATGGTTTTTCTGGCCATCAGATGAGGGAAAATTTAAATTTCAGGCCCAACCAATTAGCCCCACACTCCCTGATACATCCAACATAACCCTCAACCCTGGAAAGTGCCTGTTCAAAATTTGTAAAATAATAGGGGTCTCTGCTCCTAAGAGTGGGAGAGGCAACCTACCATCTGTGCTTACTTCCTTCCAACGCTACTTGTTGGTATATATAAATATGGTTGGTACAAGTAGAGATAACTTCCTCCTACAGTTCCATTATGTGCCGAGTCTAGATGGGGCATAAGAGCAAAATCCTATGTCGAGCAAGAAAAATACCAGGATTTTGAGGCTCACTTCGAACCCATAGATTAGAGTGAGCTTCATTGTGAGAAAAGGTTTGAAAAGACCTTTCCCATTGAGCATGATTGCTCACAAAAGAAGCAAAGGCCCTCAACTGAACATCTCCTGAAAAAGGAACAGGATTTGAATGGCGGTCCAGAGGACAAGCCATCTCATGCAATTATAATTCACACAACAAATTTTGACCTTCAAAACTGCTTCTTAAAAATGTTTCCAAGAATTTTTTTAAGGTTGTTATCTCAAATGACCTCCCTTCTTTCACAGCTCTCAACTTAAACCAAACAAACTGCTCAAATAGAAAGACAGGGTAAGAAGAAGAAGGTACCCTAGTGCCCAGGAGTTCTTGAGAAAGAGCATACATCTGCTCTTTTTCCTTCTGCATAGACTGGAACTTTTTTTAGCTCCCTTAATTTTCTTTGTAGCTCTTCTTCTCGAAGTCTCTGGGTCATATGTTCTTCTACCCATTTCTCCTCCAGTCTCCTAATAATATATTTATGCTCAGTAAGGGAAACTATCCCTTCTTGGTATTCCTCCACCTGGCTCTTCCATTTGCTTACCTCCATTCTCAGAATTGAAATTTCTACTGTAGGGTTCAAGGCTTCTTCTTCATAATGCTCATGCTTGTCAGAATCCAGGTCGATGAAATTTTGGAAGGGTTCAGTCCATCCTTTGTCACCTGATGTGCCACATTGGACATCCTGCACATCTGAAGCTATTTCTAGTGGTGATCGTTCTTGTGTGACAGCAACAACTTCCACCACTCCTAGAGATGATGGTTCTTATGTAACAACATCTTCTATCTGTAGTTCTTCCTTGGCAATTTTGGAAGCTGACTGTGAGGATGTTGGTTCTCGTGTGACAACGCCTTGTTCTTCATTTTCCTCATGCTGCTGAGATTGGATGTCTTCTTTAGTTTGCAGCTGTTCCTCAAGGATTTCAGTATCACCTGAGGGTTGTGATTGACCTTGTTCATTTTCACCCCAATCCATATCAGGAATGACATCCACTTGTTGCATTTCTACTGCAATTTTCAGGGATGTTGGTTCTTGTGTAACAACATCCTGATTTACTTCTTCGTCTCCCTATTGTTGTGATTCCAATTCTAGGATCTCTGTGTCCTGAGACAAATCTGGAGTTGTAGTACAAAATTCTTCATTAAACTCTAGAGTGCCTTCAATTCCTGGTTCTCCTCCCCTCATCTGAGCAGCCATGTGAGCAAGAACATTAAAAGATGCTAGTTCTTGTGTGATAGCATCTTGTTTAACCTCATCATTGCCTTGTTGTTGTGGTTGCACTTCTATGATTTCTGTGTCATGGGATGATTCTGGGGTCACAGTGCAATCTTCATCCATAAAATCAGGAATAACTTCATCCCTTGGTTCCTCTGTCCCAGAGTTAGTGGCAATTTCGGCAAGAATATTTAAAGATGCTGGTTCTTATGTGACAACATCTTCTTTCTATGAAACTTCCTCCTCCTGAATTTTTCCTTGGGGATTTTCACCCTCTCCCAAATCGATAGTATTCAAGGATGCTGGTTCTTGTGTGATAGCAACTGTTCATCAAAAAATTATTTCTCCTGTAGTTCTTCTTTGGGAGTCTCACCATTAATAATATTCAAGGATGCTGGTTCTTGTGTATCAACATCTTGTTCATTTGCAACTTCCTTCTCCTGAAGTTTCTCTTTGGGAGTCCCATCATCTCTCAAATCAGGTTGTCCCTGTCCCTCCTTAGTTGTAGGTGCAGACTGCTGTGTTGTAAAGGCACGGATTACAATCTTGTAGCCTGATTCCTTAAAGATTTATCCACAGGTGGGACAAACCACTCTTTCTTCCTCATTGCCAGGCTCAATAGGATCTGATCCTTCCACTTGATCTGTAGCTTCAACCAATGTGTGTAGCTTTCTTTCACCCTGTTTTCTGCACACTTATTTCCAATTTTCCAATTCCTTTTTGAGTGTTTGGACTTCCTCTTTTAATAGCCTATTTTCAAATATAATTCCTTTGATTCGGGGTTCTTCTTCAACCGCCCCCTGTGGGGCATCGATTTGTCTGGGTTTAAGAATGGGGAACTCAATTTGTGCTTCTAAGGTTGCCCATCTTTCCCTTGCTGCTGCAACTGACCTGGTTCTTTTCCTTCTTATTGGTGGATATACCTTAATTTCATCCTTTGATCTCCTCCTTTTTCTTTGTGGTGCTGGAGTTTCCAGATTCACAACTGAAGTAGAAGGAATATTCCTAGTTCCAACATTTTCTTGTTCCTTGGGATGCTCTTCCTTAATCAAGGTTCCTCCCCATTCAGGTGAGGATTCAATGGTCACCAACTCAATATTTTCTTCTGTTTCCATGGCTCTGTCATCTTCGGGTTCAATTGTCACATCATCTAATGTTGCTTCAGTTTCACCCTCTGCTGTTAGAGCTACCCTACTATTTAGTTCTTCCACAGGGTTTTCATGTACATCTTCTCTCAATTTTTCTGCTTGTACCCCTGGTTGATCCTATGATCTAGTCTCATCTCCCCCCCCAACTACATTGGAGGGGCTCCGAGCTTCCTGTTGTTCTTCATTTCCCCCCAACTGTGGATGGACCTGCTCTTCTTCTATTGGAATGCCGAGCAAAGGAACGAGTTCCTAAACTTGGGCTGTAAATTGCTCCCAGGTTATATTGTGTTGTGCAAGGGTCCTTAAGATTATTAATTTAATGAGGCCATGGTGGGTCAGTGAGGAGAGTGGATGTTTGGCAACTCGAACACACCCCGCCATGTGATGTAAATCATTAAGCAAATAATATGGAATATTTAACAGAAGCCTGTGATGGAGATTAGAGAGCAAAGGGAATTTAGAATGATACACTGTTTGGTACCTACCTTCGCAGGTGATGTATTTCTTGAGAAAAACAATGACTTGATTCCATGGCTGTGGCAATGATTGTAGCACTATCCCTCTTCGTGTCATTTGAACCTGCTCCCTTTCCATTAGAAAGTCCTGTACTGCTGCAGTAGTGGGGGTTTGACGTCTGAACCAAGTTCTTCCTACCTGAGGAAGACCAGTGACTTTAGCCACTATGGATTCAGAAACTTCAATATGCAATCCCCAAACCTCTGAATGGGTTTCTGTAAGATTCAAAGCAAACTGTAAAGCTGCTTCATGGTGAAATCCATTCAGGTGTTCAAAAAAAATCCGTCCAACCGACAGCTTGAAAGATAGCGAAGACTGCAACATTTCTTCTGAGTTCTTGTGTGTTTGAATGTTCATAATGAGCCGAAATACCCATGTTTTTGTCTTCAAAATTATATTACAGATTCCGACAATGGAGGTTACATCACAGAGTATGCATGGTCATCTGAGAGGAGAGTTAGGAAAATTCAGAAAGTTTCAGTGCACTAGAATATTTGAAATTTTATCCCAAATTGGGAAAGGTGGTGGTTATTAGGTAGCATAATTGGTCATTACGTCGCACGAGCAGAGAGTTAATCGATGCAATAATGGGCATAAAAAGGGAGGTACGACTGATATTGTCAAATCATATTGATACTTAATCAAGTAGTTAATCAAAGCCATACTTTCGAAAATGCGAGATGGATGTCCTTTGGAGGATGATAGAGCATGTGATTGCAGTCATTGCGAAATTTGAACTTGTGTGCTATGCAGTTATTAATTGTAATCATTATTACAAGGGTGCTGTAATAACCTCTTCCACTGGAGAACCAAAAACCACCATGTTAAAATGGTCGGAAATATGATGAATATTACATTATGAGTCAAATTGTCGGCATCAAGAATCAGAGCCATATCTAGAGGATTTTCTCTTTTGGAAAAAGATCTGCTAATAACATAGGAGTCACAGCCGCAGGACATAAAGAAATCAATGCAGAGGCGCGGCGTTCAATGATAGAAAAATCAGCTAAATGTAGCGGAGTTGCAGTTACCGAAAAAGATGTTGCAGCTGCCGAAAAAAGGGTGTCGCAATTGCTGAAAAATGGATAAAAGAATGTTAACGGGCGGAAAGTGACTATGCTGTAGCTATGCAAAACAAAATGTTTGGGAAAAATTAAAACAGGGTCGCGACTGTGGAAACGGAAAAAGGCAGAGTTGCATGGTGCTGCAGTTGTCGAAAATGGTGTTGCAGTTGTCGAGAATGGTGTTGCAGCTGCTGGGAATGGTGTTGTAGCTGCTGGAAAGAGGTGTTGTAGCTACCAAAAAAAAGTGTTGTAGCTACCGAAAAAATTTGTTGCAGCTGCTGGAAAATGGGTGTCGCAGCTGTCGAAAAATGGGTGTCACAGTTGCGACAAATTTATTTAAGGGGAAAAAAAATTTGGTGCAGGAAGTCACAGAAAAATGACTTTGGTCGACAGGCCCGATATGACCACCACTCTTAGGCAATTTCCTACACATTTTAGAAAAAAACAGAAAAACAGATCAAGTGCAAGTGAAAAGATAACATAACAAAAAAAACAACAACATTTATTTATGTACAATGATTCATATGCGATTTACGACGATCAATTAAGGATTGATAGAGGCAGAGAAAAATTCTTGCCCTTGTGCTAGCTGGTAATCTAGATTAGTGACAATTTGTGAGATAAATGCATCCTTTGAAATGGGTTTACGGTACAGTCGCATCCTGTGACCATTAGCAAATAATGGTGTGCAATTTTCATCGATAGTTACTAGGCGGATTGCACCGTTATCAAATACCCTGTCTACTAGGTATGGGCCCAACCATCTTGTGCGTAATTTTCCCTTGAAATCTCTTTTGAATTAGGAATTGTATAATAGTGCCTAGTCTCCCTCATAGAAGACCTTCTTTTTGATGAATCCGTCGTGCCAATTGGATCTCTGTTGCTGAATTAACACTGTTTGGTCCACTGTAGCTAACCGATTCTCGTCCAGTTCATTCAGTTGGTTCAATCTTCTTTTTCTGGGCTTCAGTTACATCCAGGTTTACCTCTGTGGCCGTATTCAAGGTCTTGATTTCGAATTCAATTGGGAATATGGAACTTTTCCCACACACTAAGTCGTAAGGAGAGAAACCTGTGGTGTTACGCCAAGTGGTGCGATATGCCCATAACGCTTTCGGAAGTCTGTCAGCCCAATCTCTATGATGGCTCTTGACCATCTTGGTGAGGATAGCTTCAATGAATTTGTTAGTGCTTTCCACTTGGCCATTGGCTTGGGGATGGTAAGGTGAAGCTACCCGATGCTGAACATGATACTTTCGTAGTAGAGCTTCAAATTGATGCGACATAAACTGTGGTCCTCCATCAGTAACTACTTCCTTAGGTACCCCAAAATAGGTAAATATTTCACTGTACAGGAATTCAATCACAGCCTGGTCATTAGCCTTCGCCAGAGCTATGGCTTCTACCCATTTTGTCATATAATTGATACAGACCAAGATGTAGGATTTCTGTTTGGAATGAGGGCTGATAGGACCAACAAAATCTAGAGCCCATTTATCAAATGGTTTAATTAATGATTGCAGTTGCAGAGGCATTTGATCTAATCTATTTGGATGACCCATCCTTTGGCAGCTATCACAAGACTGGACATATATTTTTGCATCCCTGAAAAGAGTAGGCCAATAATAGTCCATCCTTAGCACTTTGTGTCCTGTTCTTCTATCTGCAAAATGTCCCCCCCTTCACTATATGAAATATTTCATCTTCCCTTACACATCTTCTAATTTCAAGATCAAGCCCTGTGTAAAAGACGTGACCATTTACCCAACAATACCTGGCACTTTGCTAGATGATTTTTCTCTTTTCTCTTTTGGACATATGTGCCAAAATCTTTCCTGCAACCAAGTAATTAGCAACATTTGCATACCAAGGAGAATGAGCTGAAACTGCAAATAAATGTTCATCTGGAAAAGAGTCCTCAACAGGAAAATTATGATCATTGTTAGTGAAACGAGATAAACAATCAGCGACAACATTTTCTTTTCCAGGTTTATCTATGATGGTAATATCAAATTCCTGTAATAATAAGAGCCATCTAGTCACTCTGGCATTAGTGACATTTTTATTCATTAGACATTTAACGATAGAGTGGTCAGTGTGCACAAATGTAGGATATCCAGTAATGTAGTGTCAAAATTTGTTAATGGAGTATACAATAGCTAAGAACTCCTTCTCAGTGACAGTATAATTAAGTTCAGCAGGGGCTAAGTTTTTACTAATATAATAAATTGCATAAGGTACTTGACCATCTTGCTGTCCTAAAACTGCTCCAATAGCGGCATTAGAAGCATTTGAAGAAATGTGGAAAGGTAGGGTCCAATTGGGCCCTCTTAAGATAGGAGCTGTGGACAACTTCTCCGTAACAAACGTTGTCTGGCATGCTTCATTCCAAACAAAATGCACATCCTTCAAACAGTGAAAACAAAGGAGAAGCAAGTTTGGAAAATTTTTCTATAAATCTTTGGTAGTATCCAGCATGTCCTAGGAAACTTCGCACCTCTTTTTGAGTTGCAGGAGTAGGTATATTTTTTATTACCTTGATTTTTGAGGGATCCACCTGAATGCCATCAGCAAAGATGAAGTGCCCCAATACTACTCCTTCACTCATCATCATATGGCACTTTTCAGTGCTTAAAGAGAGCTGGGTCTGTTCACAGCGAGTTAAAACCTTTTTCAAATTTTCCAGTGCTTCTTCAAAATTTTTGCCATAAGGAGTAAAATCATCCATAAAAATTTCCATGCTATCATTAAATAATTCTGAAAATATGCCGATCACAGCTCTTTGAAACGTTGCTGGTGCATTACATAAACCAAAGGGAAGCACTCTGTAAGCAAATGTTCCCCAGGGGCAGGTGAAGGTAGTTTTATCTTGGTCTTCAAGAGCAATTTGGATCTAATTGTACCCGCTAAACCCATCTTTGAAGGAGAAGAAATTATTTTTGGATAAGGTGTCAAGTACCTGGTCGATAAAAGGAAAGGGAAAATGATCTTTTTGTGTTCCCTTGTTCAGCTCTCTGTAGTCCACACAGACTCTCCATTTACCATTTTTCTTGGGTACAATTAGGAGCGGGGACACCCACTCGCTGTCTGAAATAGGATATATAAATCCTACCTCCAAGAGCTTTTGAATTTATTCCTTCACTATGTCCCTAAGGTTGGGTTTCATTCGCCGTTGAGGCTGGTACACAGGCTAGGAGTCACTTTTAATGTAAATATGATGGGTGCATAGATTAGAGGGAATACCCCTCATGTCTGTGTACTCCCAGGAAAATGCTCCCTTGTGTTCTTTTAGGAGGCTAATCAGGCGCTTCTGTTCATCTAGAGAGAGACTGAGATTAATATTCAGGGTTTTTCCAGACTCTATTTCGACAGGAATGTTTTTTGAATTTTTCAATACTGGGATTATATGTGTGTCACTAAATAATGCTTCTTCCATGAGATTTCCTTGTTCTTCCTCACCTAAAGTAATGTTCAGGATTTGATAAATTTCTTTATTAACCGAAGTGGGTTCACTGATGAAATTATTTATGGCATCATCTTTAGTTTCATCCTTAAAGGTTAAAGCCTTCCTTATAGTTAATAATGGCTGAACGCCCTCTTCTTCCTCTGGCTCCATCCATAAAGAAGTTTCAACTTCTAGGCTCGACCGAGCTGGAGGGTAGAGAGTGAGGTTCTTTGTCTCAGTGCCATCTGATATGGTCATATACCCAGATTGACAGCTGATGCAAGCATCAGCTGTGGCTAACCAAGGCCTTCCTAGGATTAGTGGGTGTCCTCCTAGCTACGAATTAGGTTGTAAAACCAAGAAGTCAGCAGGGTACTCCCAAGAATCAACTGAGATGACAAGATCATCCAAAATTCCTTCAGGTTTAATGGTGGATATCTATCTGCTAGTTCTAAAACGGTGGAAGTTGGCCTAAGATTAGTGAGCCCAAGTTTTCTTACAGTTTCAATTGTCATGACATTATTCGCCACTCCTAAATATACCAGTATGTTGAGTATCTTGTGTATGCCCAATCTGCACAGTAACAGTGGGATTCCCAGGATCGTCATATTTAGCCAAAAGGGTTTTTCCCATTATCAATGTAGATAATTTCCCTATGACATGAATAGTGGGAGGATCTTTGGGTTTCCTTCCTGGTTTCTTTGTGCACAGATCCCGAACAATTCTAGCATAGATAGGCACATCTTGAAGAGCTTGAAGGAGGGGAATTTTAACATAAAGATTCTTTAACTCTCCTAAGAGGTTAAACTGAGGTTGTCCCCCTACCCTTGGTAGCATTACTCTCTCGGGATACAGTGGTTTCCTAATCAGCTGGGTAGGCTGTGTATCGCTAGATATATCATGCTGTATTTCAGCCGACCCATTAGTGGGATGCTAAGCATCTTCAATGATGTGGGTCATATTAGATAGATGCTGTGGATTCACCCCTTCTTCATGTACAGGAGATGGAACATCTTCAATGAATACAGGATCTACTATTTTTCCTGATCGTAAGTGAATATCGTTACAAGGCACAGGAGAAAGGGAGTAGGAAGGCATGTTGACAGTCTCAAATTGATGGACTGTTTTATTGTTTGGGTTAGGATTAGGTTGAGCAGGCAGCTGAGGTCGTATCGGTATATTAGGCGTAGCATTGTTCTGCAACTACAGCTGCGACTGTTGATGAGGATATTGAGGATATTAAGGATATTGAGGAGGGTATGGTTGCTGTTGATGTGGAGGTTGTGGAGGAAACTGGTTTCTTGGATGGAAATTCCTCCATCCAGGAGACCAAGAAGTTGGTTGGTGTGGTGGCTGAACCCAGGGATTCCAGGAGTTATAATTTTGAATGAAAGGTTGAGAGGGGTTCAATTGAGAATAAGATGAAGGGAATTGTGTATTCACATTATACATGTTATTCCAATTATTCATGTTATTCAAAAATGGAAATGAGTCTGGAGTCATACCTTGATTACATGGCTGCCAGGGCTTCTTTGGTGCAATGAAGTAGGCCGGTTCCACCTCTGGAGTTGATGCCTACAGAACAACCTTCACTTGGGGAAGTGATGGGAATTATTTTGTGTCTTGGTTCAGCTCGCACAGCTGACACACTTCTACCTTGTCGAGCAGGCACTCCTTCAGAGAGTGGTTCTTTCTACATCGAGGGAAGAACACACCTAGTGTGAGATCCTCTACTACCTATTTTTTCTTTGCCCTCAGGACGTCGATTTTTGAGGAGATAGAGCTCATCATTTCTGTTTTGAAATTTTCAAGGAGGTTTCCTATCTCTGCACGGGTGGCTCCTCCATTGGATGAATTCTGAGTTCTATGAAAGACATCGCATTCTAGCTTATCCTGTTTGTCCCGCCTGTTATTCCTGGAAGATCCCCTGGAGTATCTTTTACATAATTCCAAAATCTTCTTAAAAGACTCCTTGGAGATACCCCCCTTTCCTAACAGGTTTAACATATCTAGGCAGTCATCCCTAATCCCACAAAGCAGGATTATCTTGAGCACATCTAACCCCATGTTCATCTGTCCAGCTCTTTGCTGATTGTATACAAGCCTCTATACAAATTATTCTAGAATTTCATCCTCCTTATGCACCATTTTAAAAAATTATTCTCTCTTATCCTTGGTGTTGCAATATTCCTGATATTTCTCCAGGAACACCTGTTTCATCCTGTCCCAATTAGTAATGGTTCCAACTCCTAGGCTCATGAACCAGTGTAATGCATTGTCCTTCAGAGTGGCAGGGAAGAGCTTCAGCTTTTGTGCATCGATGATGTAGTCATAGCTACGACAGAGGATATCAAACTCAAAAAGAAATTCATCTGGATCCTCTGCTGCTTTTCCATGAAAGCGAGGCAACACCGATGGCGATATATTTTTCATAGGGGCTGTCCCTTTTGGCTGTTGAATAGGGAACTGAAGTGTATCCACCGTTCCTTCAGGAAGGGAATGATATTCAAGATGATGGTTTTGTCCCATCACCTCTTCCTTGTTAGATTCCTGTCTGTTACTCATTCCTTCTTTTATTTTCTCCTCTTTGTTATTCTCTTCATTCTTCTCTTCGCTCTTCTCTTCATTCTTCTCTTTGTTCTTCTCTTCGCTCTTCTCTTCGCTCTTCTCTTCATTCTTCCACTGATCACCAATCTTCTGATGGAAATGTGTGCACTCCTCTTCAGTTACAACCTTTCTGTAAATGTGATAGATTGGACTTTGATCAACATATCCTATTGTACCAACCTTGTCCTCCTCTGTAGTGGTATTTGAGGATGTTGCGGCTGCTCGGGTGTTCTCCACTGTGGATCTTGACACTGGCACCCCAGGATTGGCATGGATTCTTTTGATAGGTGTTTCTTGATAGCAAGCCCTGGTAGAAGAATCAGTTCTGTCAACAAGATCATCAATGAATGTTCTTCTACCCAATTGTGGACCTCGACCACGACCTCAACCACCTGCACTATTAGTATTTTGTGGGGTTTTGGGAGTTGGAAGATGATCACGCTTTACCCTTCTTGTATTCATACAACCCAAATCATTCCAACGAAAAGTTAAAAGAGATTGTATAGAAACAATTAAAGGATGCAACTAATGATAGTGTTTAATTTTTATTCGTCCCCGGCAATGGCGCCAAAATGTTGGGCACCCAATATGCAAGTGAATTACAGCTAACATACAGAGTGTGCAATATTTATTGTCAACCTAGGGAAGTCTTGTATTTCAAGGACAACATGCATAGTATATGCTTAAACACTTAATTGCTATAAATGAACAATCCTATCCTCTGTTCGACTATGCTCATCCCAAGAATCCTTTTAATCTAGTTACCTTCTAAAGAATACAGTCACAATTACCTTCTGCTATTCTTAATCTAGAAATTGAAAGATGAAATCACATCTAGATTACTTTTGTAGAAAAGGAGATCCTGTTCCAATCATGTAATGATTAACCCAACTATCTTAATCTGATTATTCTAGAAATCCAAAGACATGAATTGAATATTAATCTAGGGATTCAAAGTACATAAATTGAGTTCAACTATCCTATGAATTCAACGTACAGGAATGAAATTCTACAATCATAAAAGTAAGGAACAAACTGCAAGGATTCATGGAAACAACAACTAAAGGATATAAGGATGAACAGAGTTGTTACAGCTACCACACAAATTGCATAAAGAATAATCCTACTCAATCGACTGTCACACCATGCCACTACGGATTTCCAAGAAATTCAATTAATAACACACTGTAAATCCACAACTGTTACAGCTTCATGTAAAGAAATAAAATTAACATAACATCACACGACAGAATAAGTAAAATACCTAAATTAACTCAGCAATCCCTGTGGGAAGGTAGGCCTAACCTTCACACAGAGATGTTGGATGAACACACGTTAAAACCATTAGATTTGAAGTAACTCCTTGTATTAAAAAAGCATATCTATTACACAAATCTTAGTCACAGCTAATACAATGAATTGGTTATGGGTTCAGCCCCTGGCTCAGAACAGTTCTCCATATTTATACAACATAAATCATAACATTCTATCCCTATTATTGGGCAGCCATGAAGATATCTGATCTTCAGGCGCCCTAAATTACAACAACTGTTACAAACATGGCAGGATGAAAGATAAGAATTATAGGAAAACTGTTAATCGACCCAGGAGTAATGATATCTTCAGATCACAACTATACATGATCAACAACGCACTGTTGACCTCCAAATTTGATGCATTCTGTTGCAGCTATCTTTGTATAGCTTTGCCTGGGATAATACAATGGGACCGCATTCCTTAGGAAATGGTAGGATGGATGGAAATTAGCTTGAGCAATGAATGCCCATCCTTTTCATAGCATGTTCAACCCGATCTTCCTACAGTCTATATATCTCAAAATACCTTTATAAACCATCATATGTTAGCATATTGAGAGATATAAAGCTTTAATTACCACAATCATAAGTATTAATAAAATAAGACAATAACCATTCATACCTTGGTGGATTGAAGAGTAGAGTGAGGGTAAAACATTTATTTGGCATGCCCAATGGGGTAGGATAGGGCAAAAATGAGTGAATAAGGATGGTAAAAAAGGGCCATTTATGGGCCCAACAGAGTCCTCATAGACGACGTAGTATAACACTCACTTGGGAGTGGTCCTAACCTATATGGTATGGATGTTCTATGATGGGTCAACATTGTGTATGCGGTCAAGATATGCTCTGCAGAAAATACTCTTACTTGGTATATTATACCTACACGTGAGTGTAGATACCATAGTATAAAACTCACTTGTGAGTGGTCCTAATCTGTGTGATATGGATTGTCTACGATGAGTCATCACGGATGATATAGCCGTCACTGGGTGCGGTAGAGATCTACATTTAGTTGTAGAGGATTCAACTGATCGATTTCATGGATCATGCTGATGGAGGACTACATTGTCCTTGGAATTATGTCCTAAAGTGATCGGAATTGATCATCCCACTAATAGATCATGTGTATTGCAGGTAGCGTGGCGGTGAAGGATCAAGTAGATCGAAGTACATTAGTGAAGGGTCAAGTAGATCGAAGTACAGTTGCAAAGGACCGAGAAGATAAAAGTGCTACTACAATGGATCGAAAGGATCAAAGTGCTGCTACAAAAGGATCGAAGTGATGCTACAAGGGATCAAGAATATCAGAAGGCTACTGCATAAGATCAAAGTGTTGCTACAAAGGATCGATAAGATCAAAGTGCTACTACAAAGGATCAAGAATATTGAAGTGCTACTGCAAAGGATCGAGAAGATCGAAGTGCTGATGCAAAGGAGCAAAGTACTAAAAAGGATCAGAAGATTGAAGTTCCGCTGAAAAGGGTATGAAGATTGAAGTACTACTACAAAGGATCTAGAAGACCAAAGTGCTGCTACGATGGATCGAAAGATCGATGTGTTGTTGCAAAGAAAGGATCAAGTGATCAGGTGATGCATAAGATGAAGAGTAGCTGTTCCAAGTTACTAATTGTAAAAAACTTCTCATGACGTATAGATGTATCTCCTCAATGTACTGCTGTAATTGTCTCTTTGTTCTCCTATAGTCTATGATGATGTTGTCAGTAGAATAACCTTCTTGTTAAGGGAGAGTGTTGAAATATTGTAACTTCAAAGGATATTCTAAATGTATTTTACTGATGTAATCCAAGGGAGATGTTATTATTCCTCCAACGAGGTGTTACTATTGTATTTGGTCATCATAGAGTCATGAGGTAAAGCCTCTGCTTGTGTTGGGTCTTTAGTACACCAATTAATAATATAATATACTATTTTGAGTATTCCTAGGTGAAGTTGACCCTGACAATTTATTGGGGATGACTTGTCTAGTGCAAAATGTCAATTGACAATTAGTATAAATAGAGGAGATGTGGTTCTTATTTGAACACAGACTCACTCACTTGTGTAGCACATAGGAGAGAGAGAGAGAGAGAGAGAGAGAGAGAGAGAGAACATAAGGAAGAGAACAAATGTTTTGGGGTTTTCTTTTATACATCTTATACAAAGGAAGTTTTTGCTGGGTTTTCTTCCCCTTGAGGGTTTCCCAGGATAAATGTTGTGTCCATCTTGTGATTGTGTTTCTATCAGTGATTCTTGATATGTTGTTTTGATTTTTGAATTGAATACTATTGAATCTAGTCTAGCATATGAAAAATTAACACTAAGTACATTCTAAATTTGAATTTATACCATTTATAACACAATAACAACATGATGTAGATATCATGCATGCTCGTTTATAGACAATGTAAATAAGCACGCTAAAGAAAAAAGACTTTTGATGTATAAAAAGTATCAAAACATAAAAAAGATGATACATTTTCAAAATATATGGATCTAATCATGTCCAAAATGGGCACTATCGACCTCATATATACAATCAAGAATACTCATAATGGCCACCTAAGACCTGACCCCTATGGTAGTACCACGGTAGTAGATAAGCATAGTATCCACGCTCCTGAAAACACAAACCCAATATTTGGGTACTACAACTATATGTCGTAGTAATACCTTTGGTAGATCCTCGATCTTCATCTTTGGAATACCCTCTATCAATTTCATCAACTTTCTCCTACCATTCTCTAGTGTCGTAGAAGCATCAAGAGATTCCCCTTCTCATGTTCTGTACCTATAGCGGGGAAGTATTGTAGGACAGACTAGTCCTATAATTGTCATGATTGTGGAAATGTATTAGTATCCATCCCCAAAATATGTATTTTGTTTTCATACTTATAAGAAAATATAAAAATGAAATAAACTTGAAAATGGTTAAAAAGTAACTTACCAATCACACCTAGTTTTCTCCCCAGGGGGACCACCATGTAGAGGTATTGAAAGAATTCAATCCCATGATATTGGTAGTTATCAATCGTTATGATATTTTTCTCCCATTAAGAAAAAAATGAATCATTGAATGGGTTGGTAACTCACCCACCCTCAAGTAGTAACATCAAAATTGTCCATCATATCATGGCAAGATCCATGAGAGAGTGTGACTCTATCGGCACTCGTGGCCTAATAGCCAACACCCTCTCAAGAAAGAAGCTACATAGTATGCCGTTGAAACCTAAATTCCTTGTATTCCCCTTTTTGCATGATGTAATATGAGATTTGATACATCCCATTGATGTGGCACTCTATTAAAAAACTGTGTGTTCTAAGCATCTAACTACATAGAACATGTGCACCATTGAGGCTTGGTGCATTGCCGTTGATGTTGAGATCCATATGATGGTCAAAAGAATAATCTTGAGCCCTAGTATTTCTATACATGGATCCGAATATGTGATTCAACCTTTTAGGTATTAGAGATGCAATACATAGCTATGTATTCCTCCATCATCATACCATCGACACTTCGAGCTTTAAATATTGACAACTCACATCAACAAGAAATACTGATGAGAAAGTAAAACTCCTCCAACTCTATTCTCGAAGGCTGCCCATCTAAGATAAAGGATTTTTCCTCTACATCACAATAACTGATCATTACTTGAAGCATTGGGTTTGAGCCCACATCTTGTTGCATTAAAAAAATTTCTTCAATCCACATTGGCAGAGCGCTTCAAGGGATTCATCATCCTCTAGGACCAAGTTATTAGCTTCCTCATGTTCCCTCTCACACCATTTGATCACCATCTTACAAAAAACCATATATTTATAGTCCTTTTTTTGAAAAAAACTCTAATTGCATACATGTATACTAGATTTGGTGGAGACATCCATGTATATGTGACTTGCACCACTGAAAGCCACATACACTATTTATAACAATTAGGGATTCCCCAAAACTTCAAAAAATGGAATTAAAATTCAATAAAACAAGATTCAAATGAAAGAGCAAAGTGATATCTCTTACCTGGAACTTACGGCATTCAAAATCACTGATCCAAGCTCATGCAAACCGCTCCAGAAGGTTGAGGTTTTTTTCACCCAAAACTCACAAAGTTTTTCAAATTTGCAAAACGAATTGGTAAAATGAATGTGTTACCCTATTTTATTTACTTTTTACCAAACCCACTTTTATATAGTTCATTTTTAAGCTTTGCAATTGAACTAATTGGCTTATGTTTTAGGTCTATCTTAATGGATTTTCACATTCTTTTTAGGGGAACCATTTATTTTAGTAATGGTAGTACATCTTGTAGGTATTGTGTTGCTTATCTGGAAGTTAGGAGTAGGTGATCCCATGTATTGTACTTTGCACCATGTAGTGCAGTTTCAAAACAACATAGGGTTTTCTTGTGAAATCTTGATTTTTAACCTCCTATTATTACTAATATGTCTTTTTTATTTTGCAATAGGGCCTACCAACCCCATGAGCATCCTATTTTAGAAACAATCTACTACTCATTCTCATGCTGTTGTATTTTTAAGGATTAGAGAGTCCCTTAGTAATGATTTCTTGACTTTGCAACGAAGACTCATTATTCCTCCTAAAGGCTTTATGTTGGCCATTTCCTAAAGGTTACTCTCGCTTATTTTTGTTTAGGTTGTAAATGCATTTCATTAATCATGCTTGATATTTAAATCCTTTTTACAACATCTTTTTTCACATTTATCCCATAGATTATATAATTACCAATATTATCCATTTACCTCTTTTGCAGACTTCCTTAGTCCTTGCTCAACCAGTAGAGGAAATTTGTGGTCTAAAATGGGTTTTATAAGAAAATGATCCATTAATTCATTGGAATTCATGAACCAATAGAATTTCAAGTAAATGAGTCAACCATAATGGTTGAATTGGCATATTTGTCATAAAAACTAATTTATGTTTTTGTATTTTCAACTTATCTCCCTATGGTTTTACTCAAATTTCGAGAGGGAGCACTCGTTGGATGCCAAATTCAATTCTGCATCTAACAAGTGCTCCTGCTTGAAATTTGAGTAAAACCACAAGGATAAAGTTGAAAATACGAAAACAAAAAGTAAAATTTATGTATTTTTCATTAAAAATTATAATATGATTTTATTATTTTAACTATTATTTTATTATTTTCATTAAGAGGCCCTTTTAGACCTCAAATTTCCTCTAATGTATGAACAACACTTATTCCTATAAAACATCTTAAAAAACTCTATTTTCCAAGATGTACATGCCCTACCTATATCTTGTCCGCATCCACATGACCTGTCTTTGGATAGATTGCATACATAAGGGTGAAAAATAAAATATAAGTTACTATACAGGAAAGTTTCGGTTTTGTCCATTCTCAACTATCCCAATCTCATAAGTAACCTCCTCCATCTTCCCTAACTGCCTCCCCATCAATACAAAAAAGGCATAGGAGAAGAAAAAATCACCAAGTTTATTGGAGATTACCCTTATGATGTTCCATAGAGAAATGATCAAGCCTCATTGTCCTTGGTTTGCAAAACCCCTTTTCCATATCGCTTGCATTAATAACGCTTGTTGTGCCAAAAAATTGAAGTGATTCTCTTGGGAATATGTCTCATTGTGAAAGTTGGATTGAGTGTGTGAAATACTTGGGTGGAAGGACTATGATCTCACTTACAAAATGGTTCCGTAAGGAGATTCATGTGAAATTTGTTTGTAACTTGTTTTTTATTTTATAAAAGAACTTTGCTTTTTGTCCAATTCGAGTGTTTAAACTTACTTTTTATTTCTTGCAATTTGGATGAGCTATTTAGAAATTTGTTTATGAACCATATTTTTGCAGCAACAACTACTTTCTTATCAATAGTTTCTAATTTTCAAGTTTAAATATTGAAGTGTTGGTGAGAAGGTTGGATCAGAGACAACCTAGGGATCTACATCAATCGTTAGGATTCCAGGTAAGTTTTACTCTGAATATTCTTTGTGTTTTTCAAGAAAGTTTGCATGCAAACGGTTTGATTTTGGTTTTTTTTCTCTGAGTATTGTGAGATTTATTTTGGGTATTTCTCTATGGTGGTTTAACCCGAAAACCACTAGGGTAGTTCAATTTCCTGAAATATAAATGGTGACTTTGTAGGCGCGTTTTTCCATTTTTGGTAGTTAGGTATTTTTGTTTTTGATTGATTTGATTGGTTTGTTTTTGCTATGTTTCTATTGATTTTATGATTTGTTTCCTATTTCATCCCATTAGATTTTGATCTTAGGAACCTTATGAGAAGAAATTTTGGTGTTGGGTCATTGAATTCCTATTTTTTTACTTTTCTTGTGCATGTACATGGGCGACAATGTACACAATCATGTAATTTTCTTGTAGGTTCATTTTTTTTGTTGCAAAATCTTGTTTATGCTCTTGTACAAGACCTATCCACTAGACAATTTTATGCACACACTAGTATGTAATGAGAGATAAGTGACCAAAAAAATGACCAAAATATGCGTATAAATGACCGATTTTGATTTGGCAATCACTGGTGGCTAATTTTCGGTCTCTTATCATGCGGCAAAAAATGTGGTCATTTATAGCTTGTCATCTAGTCATTAATTTGGTCATTAATCTAGTCATATATTTGGTCATTAATCTAGTCATATATTTGGTCATTAATTTGGTCACATATTTAGTCATTAATTGTCACAATTAACGACCAAATATACGACCAAATTAATGACAAAAAATATGACCAAATTAATGACCACAAGATAAATATACATGACCAAACTAAATGTGACTACATTTTTGGTCGCATTATAAGAGACCAAAAAATAACCACAAAAACTGACATTTGGTCATTTATTTGCGGATTTTGGTCATTTGTTGGTCGCTTATCTCCTATTTTTTGGTCACTTATCTCTCATTTTTGTTCATTAATTTAGTCTTTTTTAATAATTTTATATGCAAATATTCAATGATTTCTGTAGCTCAGGTATGGAGGAATCGGACCACCCAATCTCCTGCCTGTAAGACAAGTGCACTTCCATTGAGCTAGTACCCTCGAAGTCTCTATAATACTTGCATTACTTTATTCATGGATATTTCCAACATATAACTAGCATAGATCTATCTTAAATGTGGATCTATGGTAAAAGGTTATACTAAAAACCTTAAGTTTATAGCTCTGCTCTTAAACTTGTGAGAAAAATGTTGTTAGAATAAAGTTGCAACATTTGGATTGATACTAGTGGGAATATTCTCAAAGCTTAGTGCCCGCTGCACTTCATCAAACTATGTTGAAAATACCCATTCCCAGCTCTCTCCATTTTATCCAACATTGCAACTGTAGGATCTGTTCCAAACATCTACATGAGAAAATTGAAGCATCGACATTAATATAATGGTAAAGGTGAGGAAATTGAAAGATGAGAAAATCAAACCAACAAACCAAATTAATAACAGTCCTCAATACAAATCTTCTTGTTGAATATTGTCAAATTACTCAAGGCTAATAAAACGAGGCGAAAGAGAGGATATAAGTATTTCACAACCAAACACTTATAAAGGATAAATTTGTAATAAAAAGGGGCAAAAGAGAGATTAACCAAAACAGGTATATATGTATATATATACATATATACATATATACATATATATATATATACATATATACATATATATATATATACATATATATACATATATATATATATACATATATATATATACATATATATATATACATATATATATA
>LPNX011139103.1:628466-691652 GCA_001517045.1 Pseudotsuga menziesii
TGTATGTGTAGCTATAGAATGCAATTTAGAGTTCATAACAAAGAAGTAAACATATTTTTTTAGAAAAGTATGGTAGATTGTGTGAAAGGTTGAACACATTGGAATTAGCCTTATAAAAAACCAGTTAAAAAACTATTCAGTCTAATTGAGCTTTCAAAATAATTATTTTAATGAAACAATTTTTCTTAATTTGTCTTGTGAAAAATAAGGAAAATTAATTATAACATAGTTTTTGTACAAATTCTCTCATATAGCAAGCAAACACTGGACAAATTCTGGGATGGTGAATTGCACCAAATATAACCCATGCTAAAGTTTTTATTTATGATTTAATTCCTTGTGAATGTGATAATTATGTTCTCAGTCGTAATATTTTATAATAGGCGATAAGTCATATATATGTATGCTGGCTGGGTACAAGCTCTTACTACCCAACCTTTAATCTTAACAATGGAAATTTAGTTCTCTATTTTCTTAATTCAAAGTTTTTAAACCTATTTAGTTTGTTGACTCTTAAGAAGGCAAACATTCCAACTTCAATTTTCATCAACTATTGAAATCAGACAGTGAGATTTTCTACTAGCAACATAAACAAATTCCATGCACCTATTTATGGACATAACATGAATGGAGCCTATTTAATGCTAAGACTTTTTATTTTATAATACAAATACCAACCATTTACTCCGTTAACACAATTTCTCAATAGACCTAATTCTATTAGAGCATACTTTCCATTTGTGGATACGTACTCTAGAAAAACCTGGGTACTATAATATTCCTACCCACTCTAAACCAAAAACTTTCCCACACTGCCAGACAAAGAACTGCCAAAACCATCGTCGAATAGAATTTCACGAAACCTCCAACATAATGCAAGGAATTATCTCATCATCGGTCATACCTTGTATCTTCATGGAGTTGATTCAATTTTTGTCATTGTTTGAATCATGGGGAATTTGAGTTAGTTTTAAATGTCTCTCATCGTGGATCTTGTGGAGGTCATCTATCTAGTCTTGTGAATACCCAAAAATTCTTGCATGTCAGATACTTTTGGCCAACAATATTTAAAGATTGTGTCAAAGAAGTTAAGAAGTGTCATGCTTGTTAGTTAAGAAGATGTGTGCACACCTTACTCCATTGTTTCCTGTGATCAATGCATGCCCTTGCACTAAGTGGGGGATTGATTATATGACTTGCAACCCACCTTTGTCTACAGGGAATCAATATATCATAGTGTCTCTTGAATATTTTACAAAATTGGAAGAGACCATGCCTACTTTCTGTAGTGTTGGGGAAAATGCTGCTTATTTTGTGCTCAACTAGATCATTATGTGATTTGGTATCCCACACGAAATTGTCACTAATCACACTCAACATTTTCAAAATCATATGATGATTGAATTTACCACTATGTTGGGGTTTAAACAAGAACATTCTTCACCTTTTAAACCCCAATCTAATCGTCAATTCGAGGTCGTCAATAAGTCCTTCAAGACCATGCTTGAGAGGATGGTGAACATAAGTAGGTCTAATTGGAATATTATTCTATAGCCTACTTGATGGTATTACTGAATTACCATTAATACTACTACATGGTTTTCTCGTTTTCAACTTGTTCATGGTTTTGAAGCAGTCATGTTGATTGAATGTGAATTCCTTCATTAAAGTTAGTTGTTCAACTTCTACCCAATACTTCAGTTTTAGAAGAGTTCTTAGTTCACCTAGAACATATCAATGGAAAAAAATAAGATGTTTCCACAGGGAATGAGGCACATAAGAAACGTGTAAAGATTCAATACGATAAGTTTATCTGTCCATGAGTGTTCTTAGAAGGATATCTACTCTTGCTTTATGATATAGATAAAGATTTGTTAGGGGTAGGTAAATTTAAATCAATGGGGTTCATGCCATGTATTATCTCTAAATTTATGAATAATGGTTCTTATGAGCTACCTAACTACGAAGGAAACAAGCTAGTTGATCCTATAAATGGGCTCTATTTGAAAAAGTACCATGTTTGATTCATATGTTTTTTCTTGTACATAGTTGTACATTTATACAGTTTTGTTTTGGCATGTCTCTTATATGGTTTTGTTATTATGTTGTCATATATCAAGAGTGATGGTTTTAGGATTCACGGATGGTGCTAGTCACCATACTCTAAGTATTTCCTTGTAATCTTGGGTGATTTATTCTCCTACGATCAGTTAGTTTTTTTGGGAGGCGTTTATCTGGGGCTATCTACTAATAAAATGGCCAAGTACGATGCTGTAATAGAATTGCTTCAAGTTTAGTTTTTACATCGTATATTATATCTTGAAGTTCATCTCGATTTGCATTTGATCATTTCTCAACCAAATGGTGAGTAATGATTTCCTTATCCTACTTTACTTTGTTAGTTTTTCTTTGTACACTTCCTTGAGAGACAATTTATTTATAGTACATATAATCATATACAAATAAGTCAAAACCCAATTACTGATGCATATGCTAAGTATATTCTAAATTTGAATTTATACCATTTATAACACAATAACAACATGATGTAGATATCAAGCATGTTAGTTTATAGACAATGTAAATAAGCACGCTAAAGCAAAAAGACTTTCGATATATAAAAAGTATCAAAACATAAAAAAGATTACACATTTTCAAAATATATGGATCTAATCATGTCCAAAATGGGCACTGTCGGCCTCATATATACAATCAAGAATACTCATAATGGCCACCTATAACCTGACCCCTATGGTAGTACCACGGTAGTACATAAGCATAGTATCCACCCTCTTGAAAACACAAACCCAATATTTGGGCACTCCAACTATATGTTGTTGTACTGCCTTCGGTAGATCCTCGATATTCATCTTTCGAATACCCTCTATCAAGTTCATCAACTTTCTCTTGACATTCTCTAGTGTTGTAGAAGCATCAAGAGATTCCCCTTCTCGTGTTTTGCACCTATAGCGGGGATTTATTGTAGGACAAACTAGTCCTATATATGTCATGATTGTGGAAATGTATTAGTATCCATCCCAAAAATATTTATTTTGTTTTCATACTTATAAGAAAATATAAAGATGAAATAAACTTGAAAATGGTAAAAAAGTAACTTACCAATCACACCTAGTGTGCTCCCCGGGGGGACCACCATGTAGAGGTATTGAAAGAAGTCAATCCCATGATATTGGTAGTTATTGATCGTTATGTTCTTTTTCTTCCATTAAGCAAAAAATGAATCATTGAATGGGTTGGTAACTCACCCACCCTCAAGTCGTAACATCAAACTTGTCCATCATATCATGGCAGGATCCATAAGAGAGAGTGACTCTATCGGCATACATGACCTAATAGACAACACCCTCTCAAGAAATAAGCTACATAGTATGCTATCGAAACTGAAATTCCTTGTATTCCCCTATTTGCATGATGTAAGATGAGATTTGATACATCCCATTAATGTGGCACTTTAGTAAAAAACTGTGGGTTCTAAACATCTAACTACATAGAACATGTGCACCATTGAGGCTTGGTGCATTGACGTTGATGTTGAGATCCATTTGATGGTCAAAAGAATAATCTTGAGCCCTAGGCTTTCTATACATGGATAGGAATATGTGATTCAAAGTTTTAGGTATTAGGGATGCAATACATAGCTATGTATTCCTCCATCAACATACCATCGACACTTCAATATTTAAAGATTGACAACTCACATCAACAAGAAATACCGATGAGAAAGTAAAAGTCCTCCAAATCTATTCTTGAAGGTTTCCCATCTAGGATAAAGGATTTTTCCTCTACATCCCAATAACTAATCATTAATTGAAGCATTGGGTTTGATCCCGCATGTTGTTGCATTAAAAAAAATTCTTCAATACACATTGGCGAAGCACTTCAAGGGATTCATCATCCTCTAAGACCAAGTTTTCAGCTTCCTCATATTCCCTCTCACACCATTTGATCACCATATTACAAAAAACCATATATTTATAGTCCTTTTTTTGAA
Organism: Pseudotsuga menziesii; assembly: GCA_001517045.1. Classification (NCBI taxonomy): domain Eukaryota; kingdom Viridiplantae; phylum Streptophyta; class Pinopsida; order Pinales; family Pinaceae; genus Pseudotsuga; species Pseudotsuga menziesii. The sequence goes on from LPNX011139103.1 coordinate 632,479, forward strand.
AAAAACTCTAATTGCATACATGTATGCAAGCTTTGGTGGAGACATCCATGTATATGTGACTTGCACCACTGTAACCCACGTACACTATTTATAACAATTAGGGATTCCCCAAAACTTCAAAAAATGGAATTAAAATTTAATAAAACAAGAATCAAATGAAAGAGCAAAGTGATATCTCCTGCCTAGAACTTACGACATTCAAAACCATTGATCCAAGCTCATGCAAACCACTCTGGAAGGTTGAGGTTTTTTTCACCCAAAACTCACAAAGTTTTTCAAATTTGCAAAACGAATTGGTAAAATGAATGTGTTACCCTATTTTATTTAATTTTTACCAAACCCGCTTTTATATAGTTTATTTTAAGCTTTGCAATTGAACTAATTGGCTTATGTTTTAGGTCTATCTTAATGGATTTTCACATTCTTTTTAGGGGAACCATTTATTTTAGTAATGGTAGTACATATTGTAGGTATTGTGTTTATTAACTGGCAGTTAGGAGTAGGTGATCCCATGTATTGTACTTTGCAACATGTATTCCAGTTTCAAAACACCTTAGGGTTTTCTTGTGAAATCTTGATTTTTAACCTCCTATTGTTACTAATATGTCATTTTTATTTCGCAATAGGGCCTACCTACCCCATGAGCATCCTAGATTAGACACTATCTATTTCTCATTCTCATGCTGTTGTATTTTTTAGGATTAGAGAGTCCCTTAGTAGCGATTTCTTGACTTTGCGACGAAGACTCATTTTTCCTCCTAAAGGATTTATGCTGGACATTTCCTAAAGGGTACTCTCGCTTATTTTTGTTTGGGTTGTAAATGCATTACATTAATCCTTCTTGCTATTTAAATCCATTTTATAACATCTTTTGTCTCATTTATCCCATAGATTATATAATGACGTATTTTATCCATTTACCTCTTTTGCAGACTTCCTCAGTCCTTGATCAACCAGTAGAGGAAATTATAAGAAAATGATCCATTAAGACATTGGAATTCATGAACCAATATAATTTCAAGAAAATGAATCAACCATAATGGTTGACTTGGAATATTTGTCATAAAAGCTAATTTATGTTTTCATTTTTTCAACTTATCTCCTTGTGGCTTTACTCAAATTTCGAGAGGGAGCACTCATTGGATGCAAAATTCAATTTTGCATCTAACAAGTGCTCTTGCTTGAAATTTGAGTAAAACCACAAGGAGAAAGTTGAAAATATGAAAACAAAAAGTAAAATTTATGTATTTTCCATAAAAAATTATAATATTATTTTATTATTTTCGTTAAGAGGCCCTTTTTAGACCTCAAATTTCCTTTAATGTATGAACAATAGTTATTCCTATAAAAATCTTAAAAAACTCTATTTTCCAAGATGTACATGCCCTACTTGTATCTAGCACACATCCACATGACTTGTCTTTGGATAGCTTGCATACATAAAGGGGAAAAATAAAATATAAGTTACTTTATAGGAAAGTTTTGGTTTTGTCCATTCTCAACTATCCCAATATCGTAAGTAACCTCCTCCAAGTTCCCTAACTGCCTCCCCATCAATACAAAAAAGGAATAGGAGAAGAAAAAATCACCAAGTTTATTGGAGAGTACCCTTATGCTGTTTGATAGAGAAATGATCAAGCCCCATTGTCCTTGGTTTGCAAAACCCCTTTTCCATATCTGAAACTAGTTTTTCAGCTTGCAATAAGAACCCTTGTTGTGCAAAAAAATTGAAGTGATTCTCCTGGGAATATTTCTCATTGTGAAAGTTGGATTGAGTGTGTGAAATCCTTGGGTGGAAGGACTATGATCTCATTTCCAAAATGGTGCCGCTTGGAGATTCATGTGAAATTTGTTTGTAACTTGTTGTTTATTTTATAAAAGAACTCTGCTTTTTGTCCAATTCAAATGTTTAAACTTAGTTTTTATTTCTTGCAATTTGGATGAGTTATTTAGCAATTTGTTTATGAACCATATTTTTGCAGCAGTAACTACTTTCTTATTAATAGTTTATCATTTTCAAGTTTAATTATTGAAGTGTTGGTGAGAAGGTTGGAGCAGAGACAACCTAGAGATCTACATGAATCCTTAGGATTCCAGGTAAGTTTTATTCTGAACATTATGCAAATGGTTTGATTTTAATTTTTTTTCTCTGAATATTGTGGTATTTATTTTGGGTATTTTTCTATGGTGGTTTAACCTAAAAACCATTGGGGTAGTTCAATTTTCCGAAACATAAATGGTGACTCCGTAGGCACGTTTTTTCCATTTTCGGTAGTTAGGGATTTTTGTTTTTGATTGATTTGATTGGTTTGGTTTTGCTATGTTTCTATTGATTTTATGATTTTTTTCTTATCTCATCCCATTAGATTTCGATCTTAGGAACCTTATGAGAATAAATTTTGGTGTTGGGGCATCAAATTCCTATTTTTTTATTTTTCTTGTGCATGTACATGGGCGACAGTGTACACAGTCATGTACTTTTCTTCTAGGTTTATTTTTTTTTTGCAAAATCTTGTTTATGCTCTGATACAAGTCCTATCCACTAGACAGTTTTATGCACACACTAGTTTGTAATGAGAGATAAGTGACCAAAAAATGACCAAAATCCACATATAAATGACCACTTTTGATTTGGCGATCACTGGTGGCTAATTTTCGGTCTCTTATCATGCGACAAAAAATGTGGTCATTTATAGCTTGTCGTCCAGTCATTAATCTATTCATATATTTGGTCACATATTTAGTCATTAATTGTCACAATTAATGACCAAATATACGACCAAATTAATGACAAAAAATATGACCAAATTAATGACCACAAGATAACTATAAATGAGCAAACTAAATGTGACTACATTTTTGGTCGTTTTATAAGAGACCAAAAAATAGGCACCAAAATTGACATTTGGTCATTTATTTGCGAATTTTGGTCATTTGTTTGGTCTCTTATCTCCTATTTGTTGGTCACTTATCTCTCATTTTTGGTCATTAATTTAGTCTTTTTTAATCATTTTATATGCAAATACTCACTAATTTTTGTAAATAGGGTATGGATGAATCGAACCACCCAATCTCCTGACTGTAAGATAGGTTCTCTTCCATTGAGATAGTACCCTGGAAGTCTCTACAATACTTGCATTACTTGATTCATGGCTATTTCCAACATATAACTAGCATAGATCTATCTTAAATGCAGATTTATGGAAAAAGGTTATACTAAAAAACTTAAGTTTATAGCTCTGATCTTAAACTTGTGAGAAAACTGTTGTTAGATTAAAGCTGTAACATTTGGATTGATACTAGTGGGAAAATTCTCAAAGGTTAGTGCCCGCTGCACTTCATCAAACTATGTTGAAAATACCCATTCCTAGCTCTCGCCATTTTCTCCAACATTGCAACTGTAGGATCTGTTCCAAACATCTACATGAGAAAATTGAAGCATCTACATTAATATAATGATAAAGGTGAGGAAATTGAAAGATGAGAAAATCAAACCAACAAACCGAACTAATAACAATCCTCAATACAAACCTTCTTGTTGAATATTGCCAAATTACTCAAGGCTAATAAAACGAGGCAAAAGAGAGGATGTAAGTATTTCACAACCAACCACTTATAAAGGATAAATTTGTAATAAAAAGAGGTAAAAAAGAGATTAACCAAAACATGCACACACACACACACACATAGTCATTTCTACATGTTCACTTTTGTCTGTGTATCTATAGAATGCAATCTAGAGTTCATAACAAAGAAGTAAACATATTCTTTTAGAAAAGTAAGGTAGATTGTGTGAAAGGTTGAACACATTGGAATTAGCCTTATAAAAAACCGGTTAAAAAAACTATTCAGTCTAATTGAGCTTTCAAAATAATTATTTTAACGAATCAATTTTTCTTAATTTGGCTTGTGAAAAATAAGGAAAATTCATTATAACACAGGTTTTGTACAAATTCTCTCATATAGTAAGCAAACACTAGACAAATTATGGGATGGTGAATTGCACCAAATATAACCCATGTTAAAATTTTCATTTATGATTTAATTCCTTGTGAATGTGATAATTATGTTCTTATTCGTAATATTTTATAATAGGCGACAAGCAAATATATGGATGTTGGATGGGTACAAGTTATTACTATGCAACCTTTAATCTTAACAATGAAAATTTAGTTTTCTATTTTCTTAATTCAAAGTGTTTAAACCCTATTTAGTTTGTTGACTCTTAAGAAGGAAAACATTCCAGCTTCGATTTTTGTCAACTATAGAAATGGGAAAGTGAGATTTTCTACTAGCAACAGAAGCAAATTCCCTGCACCTATTTATGGACATAACATGAATGGAGCCTATTTAATGCTAAGATATTTTATTTTATAATACAAATACCAACCATTTACTCCGTTAACACAATTTATCAATAGACCTAATTCTATTAGAGCATACTTTCCATTTATGGATACATACTCTAGAAAACATTGGGTACTATAATATTCCTACCCAATCTAAACCAAAAACTTTCCCTCACTACCAGACAAAGAACTACCAAAAATCTCTTCGAATAGAATTTCACTAACCACTGGCAGTAGAATGACACCTATTGTTGGGAAACTAAATTTATATTTAATTCCTTTGAGATGTTATCCCACACTTCCACAACTTTAGCTGACGAACAGTAAGAATTTATGAATGCTGAAGTGTTGCACCTAGAAATGTCACATTGCTTAGCAGCCTCTATGAGAATTTCACTTTGCCCTTTAACCTCCCTAAAAGCATGGCATGAGTCACCTTGGTCACTTTTTTCCTTGACCTAGAATGGACGCCGCTTCTTTGTGTTTCACACAGAGCATCGTCGACGCATGACCTTGTTAAGTAAAAGGCGTCGTTTTCCCTCTCCTTTGACAAAAATCCTAGGTCGATGCTCCTAACAGTTCTGCTAAAAGCGTAGGTGGTTAGTTAAGAGGAAAAAATAGATCATTCTAGAAGATTTCGTATGAGAGCCTTCATAGAATTAGTTTTTATATTCCTGGGAGAGGTGGCATTCACCTCCCTTACCTATAGGGATCTTATTCTATCCTTTTGCCAAGTCATCTCTTGAGTTCTAGGCCTATAAATGGAGCCTTCATGAAGAGAGTGGACGAGGCCAGAAAAAGCATCCTTATTCTGCTAGTTTGAAGTTTGAGTCAGAGGAAAAGTAGAGGTATATTGTGTTTGGAGAGGTCTTCATAGTCATAGGATATTGTAGACATTCTTGATTGAGATAGAATCCATCGACATCAAGGATTTTGGTTGTACTTCTTTCTCATCCATATATTAATACAAAGACGTTCCCCTTTCCTATATTTGATTATAGTGTTTGTAATTAAATATTATTGGATTCCTTGATCACCAATATGGATAGTCAGTTATCATGATGCTCTCATCCCTTTTGTTTGTCTTGNTGAATCATCGCACAGACTTTCTGGAGAGAAGATAAGCAGATCCAAGGTTGAGGTGTAATGTTCTTTATGTTAATTGATTTAATTATCCAAGGAAAGGATATGTTGCTGTGTATTTTTGTTCTATAGTTGTGTCTTACATTGTAGAGGAACAAGCAGTGTCTGCACTGGTTGAGAATTCCCATTAACAAAATTGGCGATTCCGCTGGGGATCTATCCTAATCCAGTCATATCTGGGGAAGATCCAGTCAGATCTGTTGTAGATATAGTCATATCTATAAACTTCGGTAACCATTCCATGTATGAAGGTTATTTCTTTCTCCTTTCAATTGTATTAGTTAACAAGGTGAGTTATCCATCTTGTGCTTCTGACCTTTTTCCTTTGCTCTAAATGAGTTTTTGCACTTTTTCAGTCAGCTCAGTCTTTCTGGTTTCTCCTGCAGGTTTTTAACCTTTTCAGCCCATTGTTCCATGGTGATTTTTACTTTGGCTGATAGAGCATAGGTCTATTCTAGGATGGCTTTTCTCTTCTTGACCGAAGCACCAACACCGCTTTCTCCTTGGATTGATAGAGTGTCAATGATGCCTATGTGCAGAAATCTAGAAGCGCCGTCGAAGCTTCGAATGCTCTGGTGCAGTTTCGTCCAGCACGTCGAGGTAGGTCTTCAAAAGTTGTCTGTTTGCACAATTTTTTGTTCAAAAAATTGGAATTTGTCCTGTCCTTTGAGATTTTTCAATTTGTTCTACTTGCTTGCTTGCTTTCCGTTTCACTGATTTTCGTGAGTTTGATTCTCTGTTTGAGCTCAGATCCAAAAATCATTTGCATTGTCATAGACGAAAGAGAAAACATAGTTCAGCTTTGTTTTTTTAATAAAGTCTCTGAAAATTTCCTTTTGAAAAGAGAGCCTATAGCCTCTTCCTAGAAAATTAGTTTCTTTTGTAGAAAAGGTTGCTTTGTGTGCCTCATATTTTCTAGAAAAATACAAAAAGAATCCTTTTATTTCTCTCTTGCTTATGCTTGCGAAAATTTCCCTTTCCATGTTGCATGTGTGATTAAGAAAAATAGGTCTTTTTGACATTGTAGTAGAAGTTAGTTTTGCATGGACATTAGAGGCTTCTCTCTTACATTTTCAGAAACTTTAGAGTGCTTGTTTGAAGGATTTTTTGTGTTTGAAAGGACTTCCTTTGCATTTCTTTATTGGATCTTTTTTTGGTGTTGAGAACAACTTTCTTTTGGTATATTGTTGAAAAGAAAAGAAAAATGTTTCTTCCTTACCCTAGTTAGTTCTCATCGAAGTCAAAAAGTGCATCTACATCTAGATTAATTTACATTATTGGAGATAACAATCCACAAACAATCACCTAATCATCTAGGTAAAATTAACGGTGGCTTTAGGTCCAAAATTGTATAGAAACTTGAGTGGTACATTAGTGACATGTTCGAGCATAGTTAAGCATAGGATTTGTCGTTATTTGTCCACACTACAACCCTGGACTCGCGTGGTTCTTCCACGTACCGTCGGTATATCAAACGACCTTTCATGCACCCTTGAGGTGTATAGAAAGGTACTTCACGTACTCGATTGTATATCGGAAGGCCCCTTGTGAATGGTTGTGCGTTAGACAGCACTACTACCAATTTGAGCTCCCACGTACCTTGCATAAATGGAGAGACCCCACTAGGATACCCTGACCATATGAGAAAATCCCTTTGGCCATCTTGTGTGAAGCAATACAATGAAAACAACATTTGGGGAGACTACTACGCACGTACCCATAAGGTATATCGTGAGTTGCACCTACTTGAAAATCCTGTTGAGAGACCAGCTATTCTGAACCTATCCTATCACTTAAGTATGCTTGTGACCTTTAGCTCTGCATAGGTTTTGCTTGTGTGTTTTTCTCCCTTTCTAACCTAGATTAGGTAACTTCGGCCACCACCATGGCTGAGCAACTTGCGAGACGTCAATCTCGTAGATTGCAGGGTTTATCTCTTGACTCTCCTCCTATCGTGGAAGGACAGGAAGCGGTAACCATGGAACAACTAGTTTCTGCTAATGTTCTTGTAGGAACTACCCTAGCTAGTGAAACCAGAGAAAAATTCACTATTTTTACAAATCCTTTGGTTCAACTCCCTCCTGCTGCTGATGCTTCTGTGCATCCTTCGTTGGAAGGCCGTGTCAATAGTCCTACTCCACTAGATTATGGCTCTAATGCTCCTTTTTGGAGGAATTCTATGGGGCAAGCTATTGCCGATTTTAGGGTTATTATACATTCACAAGGGGATCCTCCTTTGGGAGAGGAGGAACATAGAAGAATTAATGCATGTCTCGATCGAGCTCATAAATTTTCAGAGAGAGTAGAAAGAATCATTCCTCCACCTGTGTCTCGTTATGAAACTATGTCGGCTCATTTACCCCATAATACAGATCCTTGGCCTTTATCTGAAATTAAACCTTCCCCTGAAAATCATCCAACCTATGGTGAGACTTCCTGCAACCCATGGCCTGAAGGATATCATTCACTAGCTCAAGTTTTAGGTCCTGTTGAAGAAGTTCCATTTCAAGGTAATCTAGGTCCAATCCTTCAGTCTCACATCCTAGCCCCATTTCTAGGCCTTCCATACCAGTCATGGTTGGTGGGAAATCCACAAATCAAGTTATGTCAGCACATTCTAATGCCGAGGGGAAACCCCCGGCACGGGTTACATCATCTGTTAGTGGAATTATTGCTAGTTCAGGACAAGTTGTAGCTGTAGCACAACCTACAGTAGTCATCCCTACTACTAATACCAATGTTGTTCCCCCCTCACCCAGTTCAAGCCAACCCTTAGGGGTGCAACATGTTATTAATCCAACTTCTTGGGGATATACTTATTTAGGAACTCAGCCACCTATGGTCAATCAAGTGTATCAACAACCACCACTAGTGGCTATTTATCCTAGAATACCCTACCCTGTAAATAATTTTGTACCTTGGGGACAACCTAATTGGTCCAATGTTCCATCGTATGGAGGAGATTTTGTTAATAATGCTGGAGGATATGGTGGCCCCCCCTTGGAGGACCACCGCATGGACCTGGAGGAACTGGAGGACCTAGAGGTCTTGGAGGACCCGATGGACCATTTGGAGGACCACCACCCAGAGGCCCACCACCACCGTCTGGAGGTGGAGGACCCCCACCACCACCTCCTGGAGGACCACTGCCTGGAGGACCGCTACCACCACCTCCTGGAGGACCACCACCACCACCTTTCGAAGGACCCCCTCCCTATGAAAATTCTGGAAATCAACAATCTTTTCAACAAACTTTGGGGGCATCATCTATACCCATATATCAATCAGCATATGGTCCTACTGGTCAGCAAATGCCATATCAGTACTAGTAGTATCCGCAACCAAATCAACAACTACCATTTCTGGCTACTTTAGATCTTCCAGACTTGTCAAGATTGATAAATGACCCAATCCATCATGACCCCTCTTGGATTTCCATTCCTGTAAATATGCCTTCAGATATACCCAAATTTGATGGAAAACCCAGTGAAGATCGAAAAAACCATGTGATGAAATTTCACTTATGGTGTTCATCCAATTCTTTGATGGATGGTTCAATTTGTCTAAGGATTTTTCAGAGAACCCTCACTGGTATTGCTGCAAAGTGGTACATCGAGTTACCACAACACTCTTTTTGGGACTTCAATGCTTTAGAAATGGAATTTTTAACACACTTCCAATTGCTAATCTGATACGAAATAGGTACATACCTTTTGACTTCGTTTTGACAAACCACATCAACCCACATCTCTGATCATATCAATGAATGGAGACAAAGACAAAGGTTAATTAAGGCCCCCATTCCTGATAAGTTACTCGCTGATTGTTTTACAAAGTATTTACTTCCACCTATTGCTAGAGATGTTTCCATGGGAGGCGCTGTTACTGAGGAGCAAGATATTAGCCATGCTCAGTACCTATACTTGGTTTACTCCCAGTCAGGTACTCTGTATGATCTAATTCCCCATGATCCTTGACCTACAACTGATCCATAAAGACCCGAAACTGAACCACCCGCTGATGGCATACTTGGTTCAGTTCAAATGCAAATAATGGCAAAATATTCTAAGAAACAAAATCAAGCCGCCACTCTGTCAAATCAACCAACACCATCTACCAAACCTGAACCCTCTCCTGTTGCTTCCACTGAAGTAAACACGATCCAATCAAATGAACCTTCCAACAGAAAGAAGAAAGGAAAAAATAAATCTAAAAAACCTGATAATCAACAGGAAGGAAACAAAACATAGAACTCAGATGTTGATTCAAAAGGTAAGCGAAAGGTAAAATTTCCTTGTTTAATCTATGGAGGTGATCATTTTACAAAAGAATGTCCTTGTCGTGAGGAAGTTAGTAAGTTTTTGAAAAATTCACCCAACCCAGCCGTCTTGAAAGATCCTTTCCCTTCCCAACAACAGTTAATTGATCATAAGTCCTTAAATGGAACTTCTTCCTCCACCGATGAAGTTTGAATGATGTCTAGTGAAACATTTAATTTAAATACAAGAGCACACAGTTATGACCCTCCTCCAGAAAATAAACCTAATGATGTTCCATCTGAAAAACCCTCAACTTCCACACCTCCTCGTAATAATGGTCTTCATATTGAAAAACCTATTCCAGAAGCAATTTTTCGTCCACCAAAGGGTACTCTACATAAGTCCATAATCAATCCTAACACTCGTGCCACCCAATATTATAACATTGTTGAATATTTATCCTAGGATCCTTGTGCTATGTCGGCTTTAGAGGTACTTCAAACCTTCCCAACCCAATAGAAAAACTTGCTTACTGCCCCTGGAGCTATGGATCCTGAAAATAGTAATATCATCACTTTCAAAATGGATGATTTCAAGACGAGACTCTCACATCAGTTAGCTTTACAGATCACTACCAATATTGCTGGAAAGAATACCCATCATACCATTTTGGATGAGGGTGCCTATACATCAGTTATGTATTTATCTTGTTGGAGAGCCATTGGTTCTCCGAAAATCAACCGTTCACCTACCAGCCTTAAGGTTTTTGATGGTTGCAACTTTCAACCCTATGGATTACTACCTGCCATCCATGTTGAAATGGGGGGCAAGTTAGTCTCCCTTCATATTGAAGTCGTCGACGCTCCTTTAGATTACAACTTACTCCTAGGTCGTAACTGGTTTTATGCTATGCAAGCTGTAGCATCGACCATTTTTCGGATCCTCTAGTTCCCATTCCAAGGAAATATTGTTACTGTTGATTAGTTAGATCTCATCAAACCTAGCACGGGGGATTCACTTGTTGACCAATATCCTATCACGTTAGTTCATATTGTGGGTTTTAAAATTATTAAAAATTTAACCAATATATTGCAGGTATTAGGGGGATGAGGGGTTTAAGGTGGGGTTGGGTAGGGTGGTTTATAAGGATTGCGGTATAAAAAGGGGTGGGGAGGAGTTTTTAAGTATTGGGAGGTGGTTTCAACAAAATGAGTATGGGTCAATATCTCTGGAAATTAAGGGTATTCTTTAATATCCCATGATCACACGTGCTATGTGATATGTTCACTGAGTGAAGTCCCCGTGACACCTAGTGCCATTACAAATTATGCAAATAGCATTCTGCTCCTGAATACCCCACAATATAAGGACATTAGAGTAGGTATAAAGAACACTGGCGCAACATTCCAATGTGCCATATCAAATGATTTTCATGACATTAAACATGTTGTGGAACCCTATCTTAACGACCTGCCTACTCATTCCAAGCAGTGGGATATTCATATCGATCATCTAAGAGCCGCATTTCTTCGATGTCGTCATTTTAATATTCATCTAAATCCCCATAAATGTGTTTTTTGGGTAGAAGTTGGCCAACTTCTTGGTTTTATTGTTTCCAAAGATGGCATACGTATATATCCCTTGAAAATTGAAGCTATCTTAGCCCTACCTTCTCCCACGAACGTAACTGAACTCCAAATTTTGCAAGGGAAGGAAAAATTTCTACGTCGTTTCGTCTACAATCATGCATAAAGGACACATGGTTTCATGAGGTTGCTTAAGAAAGATACCCCTTTTGTCTGGGATGATTTCACACAACGCGCATTTGATAATCTTAAACATGCACTTACCCATGCACCAATGTTGCAACCACCAAATTATGCTAAGGACTATTCCTTGTATGTGGCTGCATCCTTGTCTACTATAGGAATGGTCCTTGTTCAAATAGATTTATGTGGCTAAGAACATGTGATTTATTACGCTAGTAAGAGTATCCTTGACTCTGAAACTCGATACTCACATGTGGAGAAACTTGCTCTGGCCACGGTCATCACAGTCCAGAAGTTCCGTCATTATATTTTTCTCCACACCACCATTGTTTACACAGATTCCAAACCCATGTACTACGTTCTTACACATCAAGTGCTTGGGGGGAAATAATCACAATGGATTGTGATTCTCCAAGAGTTTGAGCTAGAATTCGCCAAAAGTACTTCCAAGAAGTCCCTCATTTTTGTAGAGATTATATGTGACCTTCCTCGTACTACTGAGACTACAGAGCCCTTTGATTCATTGCCCGATGAATCATTTTTTCTCATTAGTATGACGGATCCATGGTACGGAGATATCATTTTGTATCTCCAGACCTTACGATACCAACCTACTGCCTCTCAAGACAAACATCATTGTATTTACCACCAGGCCAAAAGCTATCTTATTCTGAATGATACCCTATATTGCCATGGTGTTGAATCTATCTTACGACGCTGCCTTACACATGAAGAGGATGAGATCGTTCTAAATGACTGCCATGCTGGAGCTTGTGTTAGTCATCTCTCTCTGGGTTGGATACTGCCTAGAAAATCTTACATTCCGAGTACTTCTGGCCTTCTATTTTCAAATATTGTATTGAAACAGTCAAGAAATGCCCACCATGTCAAATTTTTATTCCTAAGAAATGCACACATCCAACTCTGCTTCATCCCATTGTAATAGTTGGCCCCTTTGCAAAATGGGGCATAGACTTCGTGCACTGTAGACCTACCTCAGCCGGGGGGCATGGCTACATTATCGTGGCTGTGGACTATTTTACAAAATGGGCTAAGGCAATGCCCACATATGCCGAAGATGGTAATACTGCTGCATTATTCTTATTTAACCATATCATTGCAAGATTCAGGATTCCTAGGGCCATTGTGACCGACCATGGGTCACATTTTCAAAACAAGATGATGGTAGAGCTTAGTGTAAAATTAGGTTTTTGTCATAATAACTCTACACCATACTATCCTCAGGCCAATGGCTAGGTTGAAGCTATAAACAAAGTATTAAAAACAATGCTTCAGTGGATGGTAGGGCAAGCCAAGTCAAACTGGCATTTACAACACTTCTCTGCACTCTGGGCCTATAGGACTACTATCAAAGCTTCCACCAGTTTTACACCCTTCCAACTAGTATACAGACTGGAAGCTACTCTCCTGATAGAATGTGAGATCCCTTCTTTAAAACTTGTTGTGGAACTATTACCAAATACCACTATAGACGAAGAAAGATTCATGTATCTGAACAATCTTGATGAAACTTGACGTGATGCTGGCTTAGATAATGACGCACATAAACGAAGAATTAAAATCCAATATGACAGGACTGTCCAACCCCATTCCTTCAATGAAGGAAATCTGGTTTTGACCTATGACTAGAAGCATGACAAGCTAGGAGCATGAAAATTCGAGTCTATGTGGCATGGGCCCTATATTGTCAGTCGCGTTTTAGAGAAGGGAGCATATGAATTGGTTGATTACAACGGGATACCTTTGGGAGAGCCCCAGAATGGGCTCTACCTCAAAAGATACTATGCCTAGGTCATCTAGCATAGAGTCTTTCTAAATATTGTTTATAGTTTGTTGTGTGTCTTAAGCTTTCAGAGGTGTGTCTTTTGTGTGATTTAAAATGTGTTTTTTCATAAAACCCTACTTATGCATGTCTTTTGTCTGATGGATAGATGACTTCTTTCATTGGTTTTGCTGATGGTGCTCACCGATATACTCTTAACCTTGCATCAGCAGCTTGGGTACTGTACTCTCCTATAAGTGAGCTAGCGAGTTCAGGGGGTATTCTTTGAGGTCCCTCCACCAACAATCCGGTGGAATACCATGCCGTGATTGGATTGTTGACGGAAGCCCTAGCTAATGATGTAAGGGAAATTAGGGTTTACCGAGACTCTAAACTAGTTGTTTAGCATATTAATTGAGTCTACACTATTCAAAATCCCATGCTTCTTCGTACTTTCTGAAGAGTTAGGTTTTTAGAGAGGTATTTTGAGCAAGTTACATATCATCACATCCCGAGACACTTAAATGCTATGGCAGATTCCCTAGCTAACCATGTCTTGGATTGGCATATTGCTCATTCTTAAAATTCCATTTGAAAACATAAAAACATGTGTAAATTCATAAGTAGATAAATCATTCCACACATCACATCTTGCACACACAACTGTAAATATAAAATTTTGTCGTATATATAAAAGTTGTAGCACCAAGATACAAAATTTGGGTTGAAGCATCTCTAGATTTCAGTGCCCGTTCAGGACCATAAAAAGTTTAGAATACATGTACATAGGGAAAGATATGAAGCTTTGAAGCATTCACTAATACATATACAAAAATTGAAGATCAAGGCAGACTAATCCTCATGGTGCTCATGGTAGCACGCAATGGCTTGGGCCAGTCCGCAGAGTAGTCTGGAGAACTGTCTAGAAACACCTATGGTATGGTGCTGATAATGCATAAGAACCTCATCAGCAGTCATGTGAAGGATACCCACAATCAAGTGCTGTAGATTCTCCTCAAGATCTTTGAGCTCTTCCTCAGCTTCAGAGTGGTACACCATCATGTCCCGAGTACCCGCTCGCCTAGCAATTGGCGACATCCCAGCTACGCAAATAGATCCAATGTCTGCATGATTTTTTTTTTTATGAGTCAGTACTACAGAAAATAAAAAATGAAATAAATATAAAATTTCAAAAAAAAAGTGGATAATGTATTCTTACCTTGGTCATCCCACACTTCCCCTCAGGTAAGAGTAGCTCCAGGTCATTTCGGAAGTTTGCCCCCTCGTAGGCATAATCCTCCACCATAAGTAGCTGGTTTCTCAACTAGCGAACGAACCTCGAACCGTAATTGACTTTAGGTCCTCCACCTCTGAGGCGAGGCATAGCTGTCACCCATGCAAGCATCCTCGGATATCAGGATCTAGTCTGGTAATGGTCACTTGGGGCCTCATGTGAGGTACCCGTTGTAAGATAAAAGACATCACCACTGCTTCATAACCAAACTGCTTCAGTGTCCCTCTTTTGCACTTGTTTAATTGAATCTTCAGACACGCCAGCATGCCTTTACAGCAGTTGAAGATAGTGGGATCCATGCATTGCAAAGCATATAGCATGTGAGATCTACTGGTAGGGTGGGCAGCCCTAGTACCTGCCACCTTGCCAATGGTATATACTATTGTCCTCAAGGGGAGATCCACTAGAGACTTGATCCATAGCTTTCCCGATTGGGACTTTGTACCCAATGAGAAATGATGATTGATGATATCATCGAAAGAGCCTTCTCCCCCTCGTGCTCTAGATAGAACCATAGGGCTTCCCCTCATAGATAAATCGGTTAGAAAATAAATATCCTCGATCTCTATAGGTAGGATGTGGACTCCCACCAAAAAATTCTCTTGGTCAGGATCCCAGATGTCCATGATGTACTCTAGAAATTGGACATGTTCTTTCATTCCAGGGATCCATAAATACTTAAGAAGCCTGCAGTTCCGTAAAGCCTCAATGGTGGCTGGGTCATTTGCAGCCTGGGTGTCTGGGACTTCATGTTCCCTTTCTTTCCAAATTACCATGATGAACCTGTGACATGAAAAATTCATAATTAGAAAGTATATCATGGAAAAAATAAAGAAATATAGGTAACATTATAAATTGCAAATCCAAGAAACATGAAAAACTATTTTTTGGGAGGATTAGGGTTTTTATTTTTTTTCTCTTTTCCCCTGCGGCGTGGCTAGTATTTGTGCACATAGCACTGTGACACTTCTGCCTTTGGCGTGTAGAGCATAGAGCTCCTGTCTAATGTGGATAGAGTGTCAACATCACTCTTGTCCTAGCTTGACAGAGTGCCATCGGGGGCGCTGGTCGACGGCCAAAAACCTTAAAAAGATTTTTTTTTCCTTCTAAAGTGACTCAAAATTCCCTATTAGAATGGTTAATCCTCTATCCTATCCTTTCCAAAGGAGAATTTGTAATGTATCTTACTTTAAAACCATAAAAAAACATTTCAAGAACTTGGAATTAAATAATGCAAAAGAAACAAAATGACATTTATTGGACATGGAAAGAGAGAAGGATCAAAGGCTTACCTATTCTATGGAGAATAAAGCAACAATGAAGTGGAATACCCTTGCCAAATCATTGGGGGAACTCTTACTATCAAGGCCAACTTCCAAAACTCACAAATGGTAAAAACAAGTGGTAAAAATAATTTACCTACCCTTTCTATTTATAGAATGTTTGGAGTTTTCAAAAATACATTGTAATTTATTTAATTTTGAAATCCAAATTATTTTGGTAAAAGTGGGTTTTTATTTTTTACTCTCTATAGTTTTGAAAAAATGGCTTTTAATGGTGTTTTCTGAGTTTTCTCAGGTGAATATTGGGTCAGGGTTATGATTTAAGCTATTTTCGTCTTTTCGAGCTTAGAGCAGAATTGAAAAAGTACTGAGCGTCGTTTACACTTTTTACATGCTCATTAAAATTCCAATAGAAAGGTGTCGAGTATACTTTTTCGCTTTTTTAGACTCGTAAAAAGTGGATTATGAAAAAGGAACCTAGTTCAAGAGTTATATTTAACCTCTTTTCAGTCTCCTCAAAACACAAAAATATTGCCAAGTGAACTTGTTGCATTCATGCTTGTAAAATAATCAGAATGGTCGACTAGTCGGGGGTAGGTTATCTCTTTTTCGGATCGACTGGATTTATTTATGAAAAGGACATTTTGGAGTCTTCTTAGTCATTTCAGACTCTCTAAACATAAAATGACAAACGAGTTTACTTTCATTATACTCATAAAATTATATGGTGAAAGACCCTATTTGGGAATAAACCCGTCCTTTCTCAGGTTCGTGAAAAATATGAGAATGGACTCATCACTTGATGAGATTCAACGAGTGTTTGTTACCCTCTTTGGAATCATAAAAATTAAAAGAGGTACTCACTGTTAACCCAAAAATCCCCCACTTAGCTCTCAATGGCCTACACCACCCAAGGACACCATCTCACAAACCCAATATCACTCCATCAGACCTTCCATTAGACCCCCACACCTCCAAAAGAGCCCAAGGATGAAGAAAAGGGCTGAAAACCCCCAAAAAGAGCCCAAAATATCCCCCTAGGAGCTAAAGCCCTCAAAAAGGGGCTAAAACCCTAAAAGGGGCTAAAGTTAGGGCAAAAGGCGCTAAAGGCCCAAAAAAGGGGCTAAAGCACTGACCAAGGGCTTAAAACCCTAAAACCCCTTGGAAAAGCTATAAAAGGAGGGTGGGGGGTCACTGTCAAAATACTTCTCCCTTTCCTATTGTTATGCTACCTGTGGATGGTTTGAGACCTTTGCCTCTCAAACCACCCACACTCCCTCTCTTCCTCCATTTCCATTCCCATTAAGCCATTGCTCCCAAACCAAGATAGGTGCTCCCATGAGCTAGGGCATGGTGGCCCATTTCCACCCAAGAGAAGGTATAATGTTTCTTTGCATGATTTGATTAGTTGCTTGATTTGCTTTCTAACCCTCATTTTTATTTGCAGGTTTTTCATTAACATTGTTTTGTAGGTTCTCCATTGTAGCTTAGGTTTATTTGTAGGTTTTAAGGAGGCAGAACCCTAACCCATTTTCTGCAGAGGGATTCACCATAGTTTCATTTTCTTCTTTCTGCCATTATATTTAGTTTACTGTTCTTGCCATTTGCTTCTTCTTCTTGTTTAGATTAGCTTAGCTTAGTTTACTATTCTGCTTCTGTTATTTCCATTTCGTTTTTTTTGCATTTACCATTAGCAGGAACCTACCCTTATGCCATATAGGCATAAGGGAGCCATTCTTGCTCCTGTATTAGGGAGAAATCCTTGCTATAGAATTGGCGACCATACCAGGTCGATCCCACAGGATCCTTGGGCCAAACTTTTTATTCTCAAGTTTTAAAATTTTTTGCCCTAGTTTTTCAGAAATTTCATGTTAAATATGTCTTAGATTCTTGTTTATGTACATTTCTAGTTATTTCTAAGCCACCTCAAGGCCAATCCAATCCAATTTGGACACAGTACCAATTACTGTTGGCCATTCTGTGATTTGCAAATCACTTAACTGTGCAAAAACAGCCGAACCGAATTTCTGAAAATTCACCTGTGTTCGGGCTCATTTTCTGCCCAAACAATTGATCCATTTATGAATCTACCCTTGAATAGGGGTAAAAGGGCCTATTTTTGAAGTGGGTTTTCAATCGTTTGAAGTAATTCCTCATGGTTTGATCAGAATCCAATTCGCAAAAATGGAACTTTTACAGGTGCGCGACCCATTTTTGGGCTTTTTAATTTCAGTTTTTGTTTTTATTTTCTGCATTTTATTTCATAAACAATGTGTAAATGTTAAGTAAATCATTATGGATTAATAAAATGAATTTAGTATAACTAAAATCAACTTAAAATCAACCATCTTGCTTCCCCCTTCCTCCTCTACCCACTCATCACCCTCTGGGGTATTCTGGGATATGACGAAGGGCAAGCTCGTATAGATCTAGGCACTCCATGATATTGTTCCAAACCACTAAAACTGGGTGACCTGGAAGGTAGAGGGTTTAGAGAAGGAGGGATTCTCACAGCGCTAAGCGTCCTCCCTGTTGACCAACCTAGCATCCGGGAGGTGACCTGAGGATCTACGGATGGGCTTAGTCCCATTGTGTTGAGAGCCCAGCACCTTCTCTTGGTTGAAGAGGAATATCACTGTGAGGTAGACATCTAGTTAGGCCAGCAAACCTTCAGGGTTAATCACTGTACTTGTTTACAATTTCTATTTATTTATGCTTGCATACAAAACCACAATGACATGAACCCTACCATGATGGATTCATAAACCATATTGCAGCAACCAAATACCAGAAAAAACAACCAAACAAATACACCATACCAATCAATTAACCCAACTCAGTTCATGACGCTGAGTGAGCCTTAAAATCTACTAATTTACACTAAGTCAAAACAAGTCTGCAGTCTTTGAGGACATAAGTCCCTGACTACTTCAACTGTGGGAAGTACTTGGGCTTTTCCCAGAAACTCATTGTGAGGAGTACCATAGGAACCCCAAAGTAGCTAGCCACTAAGAGGAATTGCCAAGCGAAATGGGCAACGACCCATTTCGATTGAGTAGAAACACCTATGAGGAACAAGCCAAGTGCTGTCTTCTGGCAGTCTTGGTGGCCAAGAGACCACCTTTAGCTAATAGGAATCCATTGAAACCGGGGTCCAAATCTCATTACCATCAGTTTCACACATAAATCTAACACAATTGATACTCCATGATCTTCCTCATGCCTGAGAGGTGAACCACCGCCATTTGGAACACTCAATCGGCATCGTCGAAGCCATTCTCAGTGATCTCCCACACCATCAGAGGGCCACACAACCTCTAATTCTGATTTATACCCATATTAGTCTAAACCAGACCTCCACACCGCACCATCAAGCCCCATGGCTAGTGCGAACCCAGATCCATTTTTAGGCCTAACCTTAGCAAGTGGACCCATGTCCACATCACAACCTTTCACCCACAACTTGGCAAGTGGCCCAAGGACATTCATGCAGACTGTCATTAGCCAGCTGCCACCACCCATAGTGACCAGCCAAGCTAGCCCAGTGGTAACACATGGGGTCAGTGGCCCTTCCACACATACTGCCCCTCCTGCCACATAGGGGGGCAGTGGACCATCCACCTACACTGCCCCTACTATCATAGATGGGGGCAATGTCCCTGCCACTCATACCATCAAACCCACAACACTTGGGGGCATTGGCCCATCCGCCATAGTGCCACCGAAAGCACCCCCAACTGTGCAGATGCACTATGCACCTGCAAACCCCACCATCATTGCAACCCCATCCCACATTAACTTGGGGTCAAATCTGCCCTTCATGGCTCATCTGAACTTGCCTGATTTGGCTAGATTAACAAATGGCCCCATCCGCCACCAATATTTTTGGCCACCTATGCCAACTAAGCTGCCATTAGACATCCCCAATTTTGAAGGAAAAGCTGGGGAATGTACCCAAAACCACATAATGACATTCCATCTATGGTGCTCATCCAACAACATTGTGGACGACTCCATTAGGTTGAGGCTGTTCCAACGCACCCTTACAGGTGCCACAGCCAAATGGTACATTGAGCTGCCACAATCCAAGTACCCCGACTTCAACTCCTTAGCCTTCATGTTCCTACAATATTTCCAACTCCCTGTCAGATATGATGAGGGGGTGGAGATGTTGCTATCCTGCCATCAAAGCACTGCCACTCACATAACTAACCATATCCATGAGTGGTGGCAATGTTGTAGCTTATGCAAAATCCAACTGGATGACAAGATCTTCTTGGATTGGTTTCTTAAGATTTTGCTCCCGCCCATCGTAAATGACGTCACATCTGAACGTCCCCAATCTGAAGAAGAGGCCATACTGAAGGCCCAACAATTTGACCTCATCTATGCTCAGTCTGGATACCTGTATACTGTCATTCTAGACACTCCCCATCTGAATACCTCCTACTGCGATGCACCGGGGGTATCCCATGCTATAGACGACATCATAGGATCGGTCTCCCAACAGCCACAGCCTCAACCAACACCACCTACCATTACACCACAACCAAGCAACACTGTTAATGTTTCTTACCAATACCAAGCTCCGGACTATGCTAGAATGATGTCCCCGTCTGGAGCAACAACTTCCTATGCACAACCTGTGCCACCGCAGTAGGCTCAGGCCATGGATTAGCCAACACAATAGTATGTGGGGAAAATTCCCACATTTGTTGCACCACCACCCCCACAAATCTACTATCCACCACCAGTGCAACAAGTTCAAGCCCCTGCCCTCGCTCCACCCACTCCGTTGGGACAAGTGTTCGCACAACAAAACCATCCCAACCAGACTGCCCCAACAATCAACAAGGGTAATCTAGGAACAACCGGCCTCGCAACCAAGGAAATAACTAACCGCAGGGAGGCGGTCAACAACCGAACCCTCCTGACAATGCCGTGGCAAACTGACCAACCCAGAATCCCCCATGACCAAATGCACCAAGACGCAATGCCCCGTTGCGCACAAACCAACCATGCACACTTTTTGAGGTCTATGGGCACTAAACATTCGAGTGTCCCCTCATGGGGCATGCCAAGCAAGCCATTCAGAACGAGGTCCAATAGGCTGCCAATGCTATAAACCAAGGACAACCCAACCCGACACCACAAGGAACTCCACCCATGGTGCTTCAAAACCCACTGCCAATCCAAGGATTGGTGGCCATTGCACCCCCTCCCCAACCCAACCCCAACACTCCGGGGGCATCGCCCATGGCCGAAACAGGTGTTCACCACCTGCTAGCCATGACCAGTGAAGAGGTCAACTTACAGACTAGGTGAAATCAGTACAGTACCAACACCAAACCTGCCAACTCATCAGCAACATCCATGTCTAAGACAACCAACCTACCTCTCTAGTTACCCCCATTCTCGCGCCCCCCCATACGCAGAATTGCCAATAATGCCACAGTTAGAGCTGTAGTCAGCTATAGCATTGTGGATGATTTGGCCCAAACGCCAATCTCCATGTCCACTCTTGAGGTACTTAAAACATGCTCAATGCAATGAAAAGACTTACTAGCCACTCTAGGGGCAGTAGACCCCTCCAACTCCAAGCTGATCACCTTTGACATGGAGAACCAGGAACCACGCATGCCCTCCACTATAGCCTTCCAAATCCCAGTGTCCATCTGGAATTTGGTTGTGCACCGATGCATAGTGGATGAGGGGGCATCCATGTGCGTCATGTCTACCTTGGTTTGGCAGAAGCTTGGATCACCAATTCTGCAACCGTCCTCCACGACTCTGCAGGATTATGATGGACATCCCACTAAAGCCCAAGGAATCCTCCCCCATGTCCCCATCATGTTAGCTAGGAAGACAGTATTGATTGACATCGAAGTTGTAAATGCTCAATTGGACTACAACCTCCTCCTTGAAAGGAGTTACATGTACGCCATGCGAGTCATCGCGCCAACTGTCTTCTGCCTCATGATGTTCCCCTACGAAGGGAAGGTTGTGACGGTTGACTAGCTCACCTACCATGATCCGCAAGGGTTAACAACACCTGCTAAAGTTATCCCTAGCATCACCACCATTGAGCCGCAAGGGGCGACTACACACGCTAATGTCATCCCTGCAACCAACACCGTGGTTGAAAAAACACCGGCTTCCCCACCGTTGAATGTTGGCCGTGGGCTGTTTACCGATCCCACCATGACGGCTCCTTTCCTGTTGGTGTCACCACCACTGACAAAAAAGCAAACTACGGACTTGTGCATGGTCTCATCAAGCACCGCTGCACCCAAACAACAATCGCAGTCTTAGCCCCCACCACAACCACAACATCATCCACAGCCACAATGTCACCCGTAGCAGTAGCATTACGCGTAGCCGCAACCACAACCTCACCCCCACATGCAACCATCTGGGAGTTATGTGGGCTCATCTTCAGTCCATACAATTCCCTTCCTCTTTCCCCCACCTGGTGTCATGAGAAATATGGTCACGGCCACCTTGAGCCTACCCAAGTTTACGTTGGGGATCCCAGTGTGGTATCTTGATCCACTAGCTCAACCAGCAATGCCCCAGTTTGTGTTAACCCCGATGCAACCTATTGTGGTTGAGTCTCACCCTCCACCTGGTCCGCACAAGCCAAACACTACACCCGCACCTACACTACCCCAACCCAAAAAGGGCTAGGGGTAAAAACACCAAAGCCACCGCAGAACCATGACAAGTTCCACATTGTGCCATCTGCAAACAATAGGGCCATGCAACTCAGAATTGCCCTGAAATCCCAGTGATCCGTGCGCATCTAGATGCCATGGATATGAATGAAAATATCCCCATGGTTGAACTCCCAACTGCGCCAGTAGTTAGGAACAAGGAATTGAGGAAAAACCATGCTTGGACCTTTGCGGCTTGTATGGACATTACTCCCACCATTTACAAGACCTACTCAAATTTCAAATGGATCTTGCTGACCTTCATCACCATTTCCTTAATTGTGAGATCACCTTGATCAAAGAAGTTCACCCACCACCACCTTCTTCAGACACCATGTCCATTTACATGATGTCCAGTTCCACTGACCCGCTCATCTCCTCCTCCACTGATGGCCCATCAGACCTGTCACTTCATTGCTTCAACAACGATGAGGAGATACTTGAAGCTCTGACCGCCCCAGAATAACCATGGGATGACATGCACCATCCCTCGTTCTTCCTCCTGGAAGAACTTGTGTCACAGTCTGACCAGTTTTTCGTGAAGACTAAAGATTTCATCCATGGGAAGGTTGACTAGTTCAAGAACCCAATCCCAGCACCTGATGCCTTTGAAGAAGGGAACACAGCGAAAATTTCACCAACAATTAAAAACGACATCTCAACCAACTCTGAGATCATTGAGGAATTCATGCTTGGGGAATCTTGCTCCCCAGAAGAGGTCGATGCCTACACAACTCTCTTCCAAGAATTTTGCGACATCTTCGCCTGGTCATACACTAAAATGCCCGGCTTAGATCCATCCATCGTGGAGCACCACATCGACACATGGCCTGATCTGACACTCGTACACCAGAAGCAGTGGCCCATCCACCCATCCAAAGTGGCTGCGGTGAAAGCTGAGATAGAGAAGCTGTGCACAGTCGGCTTCATTTATCCCATTGCATACACAACTTGGGATTCTAATCCTGTTCCCGTGAATAAAAAATAGGGTACCATTCGTGTTTGTACCGACTTCCGTGACCTCAATGGGGCATGTACCAAAGACAACTTCCCCACACCTTTCATCGACCAGATCATTGATGCATGCGCTGGACATGAAGCCTTTTCCTTCATGGACGGTTTTTCGGGATATAACCAAATCCAAATCCAGAAAGAAGACCATTATAAGATGACATTCACAACCCCATGGGGCACATTCGCGTATCGAGTCATGCCCTTCGGCCTAAAAAATGTTGGAGCCACCTTCCAGCGTGCCATGACACACTACTTCCGCGACCTCATTCACATTATGGTGGTTTGTTTTGACAACCTCATCGCGCGGTCGCAGAAGCAAACACAACACATAGACAATTTGCGACAAGTCTTCATACGATGTCGCCAGTATGGAATCTGCTTGAACCTGTTCAAGTGTGTTTTTTGTGTCCCCATGGGCCGTCTACAAGGATTCATTGTGTCAAACAAAGGAATGACTACTGATCCTTGGAAATTCCAAATGACTTTCCCTCTAACGTCACCCCTTTGAGTGACAACGTTACAACTTGTATTATAGTCTTTCCATTTTTTGTTTTACACATTTTTTCAAAATTGAGTCTTATGTATCGTTTCCTCTCATTACTTCAGATGGAGCACACCTCAAACCGGTATATGGGATTCACAGATGGAGCAAGCAGATGGTATCCAAACCTCGCCTTCGAACCTCGCCTCGTCTGCATGGGTAATCTACTCCCCATCGGATGAGTTGATCCACATCAATGGAATATGCGTGGGCACCGCAACCAACAACCAGGCAGAATATGATGGTGTCAATGGCCTCTTGGCTACTGCTCTTCTTAGACTCCCAGCTGCTTATTTCTCAGTTGAACAACCACTATCGAGTACATGATCCCTGCCTCTTTAGAAAGTACGTATGCACTAAACAGATGGTTAGAACATTTGAATCCATCACATTCACACATGTTCCCAGAAACCTCAATAGTGTCACAGATCAAATGGCTAACAATATTCTAAATTGGCACATCCAAAATTGCATATAGGAAACATACAACCATAACATCATGCATAACTATGTCTAAAAATACACACACAATGTAATAATACATCACATAGACATTTGCATTCCACAACATCATAAAAAGACTCACATAATAAAACCATAAAAGTGCATCCACGTGCGTAAAAAATATATAGATAACTAGATAAGTCGCATGTCCAAAACATGTCCAATACAAAATGAGAAGCCACATATGCTTTCTCAACAGGATATACATAGAGACACAAAAACTCCTAAGTGCACCAACGCACTAGGGGCAGCACCATCAGCTGCTAATTCAAAGCCACCCAGAACCGATTCGAGACACCTCTCACACCTTTGGGCTTAAATTTATATCTCTTTATGAGACCACCATCTCATGTTTAATAAATCAATTTCGGGACCATTTCCCACCAGTCACCTCGATTTACGAGCCATGACATGATGATGCAAGTGTCTACGGACCTGTACTTGTATCACACTTCCCGACCGCTACTCATGCGAGTGTTCGGGTCACCGCCCGTTAAGGAATGTAATTTTAGCTTTTATTTTGTATTTTTAACACTTATATTGTCTTTTCTTTTTACTGCACCTTACGCGGACCTCTAGACCACTTTCCACAAAATGAGAGTCTTTTCTTGCACATATTTGGCATATAAATTCCCCTGGACTTGCACTCACATCGCATGTAGTCAATTTTGTCCACCACAATACACACACACGCTCTCCTGACCTCTGTTCAAGATCCACTTCTATTTGCATGCCTTTGCCGCACCGACTCACGAGCCTCTGCCACGATCTATCCCATGCATGCATTGGTATGTTTGAGAGCCTGTTTCTCCATCCATACTGCATGGATGACCTTTGGACCTTTGTCCATTGTCCCGACATGGGGCACCGCATGTGCCACCGCAGTTTCTTGACCACATTGGAGTTTCGTTTAAGCTCTCTTCTGACTCCTTAAAATAATGAAAATATCGTCTAGCGTAACTGCTTCCTTTCCCGCTCGCTAAAGTATAGGAAAGGGTGTCTACATCATCTCATTTACCTTCTTTTGCGGACCATGTAGACCATTTCATGAAAAGGACCTCCTTGGCACACTCAAGCCAAGACCGTTCCCCTTTGCATACTTTTATGCTTTCTTGGGCAGAGGTGACGCATTTTACGAAAATGATCACCACCGGTTTTCGTTAAGCTCTTTTCGAGCCGTCTCATTAAGAAAATATTGTCGAGCAAACTTGGTTTTGTTCATGCTTGTAAAAGTATCTGAATGACCATCCAGTCAGTATAGGTTTAACCTTTTCTAGCTTGATTGGACTACCAACGGTAAAGAAGTCTCTGATCCCCTCCAAGATGAGCGAGCTCTCCTATGTATACTTTTATCCTTTTTCAGGCATAGGAGACTACCAATGAAAAAGAGCCCCCACTGGAGTCTTCTTTGTGCTTTCAAACTCTCTAAAATTGAAAGCACCATCGAGCATTTACTTTCTCGGGCTCGCCAAAAATCCACGAGATCGTACCATAACGGTGTCCCTAGACACCACCCCATAGTAAATAGTTTGGAAGCATTCCCACATTGGGTCGTCTTTGTTCAAAGTACTCTGCAATGTGTCTTCCTTGGATCCCATCAGTATCAAAAGTGTCCACCTCCTCCAAGTATTTCCCATTTGCAGCGACATTCTTGGTATTACAACTATGATCCCATTCCCTTGAGTTGATTTCATTTTCTGCCTGGTCCGCCTTGCCGTCATACTTTGAACAAAGGAATTTTGAGTCTCCCACTCCCCCCCTACCCCTATTCAGTTCTTTCCCTTCCCTCCCCTCCCCCCCCCCCAATTCAGTGAGTCAGTCTGTAGATTGCTTCACACCTTTCGGTTTTCTCCCTCGCGTCCTTGGTCAAGGAAACATCATTGCCTTGACTAGGGGCAGGTCTCCCTCTGTCGACGCCAACATACATATTCCAAAGGGTAGACTCATAGGTTCCTATACCTTGGTTTCATTAACATCATTGATGAGTTCCTTGGACCACTTGAGAGGAGTCCTTAGTGCCTCTTGGGATGGTTGTTTCTCATGTGCTTGACTTAAACTCCATCATCGCACCATTGAGATTCGTATAGGGTTTGTTCCACATAGTACTTGGTTGAAGACCCCGGAGGTCACCCGACTCTAGCACATTGATGAGTCTACTCGAGGGACCTAAACAGGTTATGTCCCTTGTGATTTCTAGGTTGTGTTGGAGACAGTGTTCAGAAGCCCCAACAGTGCTTCGATATACCTTTATGATTGATGCAGCATACTCGTACCACAGAGACTCTGACTCTCAATCAGTGAGTCCACACAGCTATGTACCAGATCCAGTAGACCATCAGTCATGAATATATAGCATTCCATGAGAATGCCATGGGTCCAATGTACCGGATCAGTATTGTATTTAGCCTCACATGGAGGCAACCAACATTGTAACAACAGTTGTATATGATCGACTCTTGTATTTGAGAGCATAGATCAAATTATTCTTTTGACATTGTCATGAGCATGGGGATGCCCACCTCATCCATATACATGTCACACATTTTTTATATCTCACCCATTGATGGGAACCAAATTAATACAAAAACCAAAAGCCACCATGCCCCATCCCCGGAAGCACCACCTCTACACAGCTAATCCTATGATGTCCATTGGCCATATGTTGAGCTCCTACCCTCACACATCAGGGGGAAATCTGTTAACCCAAAAATCCCCCACTTAGCTCTCAATGGCCTACACCACCCAAGGACACCATCTCACAAACCCCATATCACTCCATCAGACCTTCCATTAGACCCTCACACCTCCAAAAGAGCCCAAGGATGAAGAAAAGGGCTAAAAATCCCAAAAAAGAGCCCAAAATAGTCCCCTAGGAGCTAAATCCCTCAAAATGGGGCTAAAAACCTAAAAGGGGCTAAAGTTAGGGCAAAAGGGGCTAAAGTCCTAACCAAGGGATTAAAACCCTAAAACCCCTTGGAAAAGCTATAAAAGGAGGGTGGGGGGTCACTCTCAAAATATTTCTCCCTTGCCTATTGTTATGCTGCCCGTGGATGCTTTGAGACCTTTGCCTCTCAAACCACCCACACTCCCTCTCCGCCTCCATTTCCATTCCCGTTGAGCCATTTCTCCCAAAACAAGAGAGGTGCTCCCATGAGCTAGGGCATGGTGGCCCATTTCCACCCAAGGGAAGGGATAATGTTTCTTTGCATGCTTTGTTTAGTTGATTTATTTTCTTTCTAACCCTCATTTCTATTTGTAGGTTTTTCATTAGCATTGTTTTGCAGGTTCTCCATTGTAGGTTAGGTTTATTTGCAGGTTTTAAGGAGGCAGAACCCTAACCCATTTTCTGTAGAGGGGTTCACCATAGTTTTGTTTTCTTCTTTCTGCCATTAGATTTAGTTTACTGTTCTTGCCATTTGCTTCTTCTTCTTGTTTATATTATCTTAGCTTAGTTTACTATTCTGCTTATGTTATTTCCATTTCGTTTTTCTGCATTTACCATTAGCAGGAACCTACCCTTATGCCCTATAGGCATAAGGGAGCCATTCCTGCCCCTGTAGCAGGGAGAAATCCTTGCTACACTCACCTTTCGAGGTGGGGAAATTAAAGGAAACAAGAATGATTTTCATTTGTTTATATGGTAGTACTCTACAGTTCACCTTTGAACATGGCACTTGCATTTGCATATCTGAACAGTTGGGTTTTTCAGCTTGTCTCTGAGTCGATCCACTTTTACCTGACTCATCCGAAAACAAGATCTTTGCTACTCTGAAGTTAACATGAATTGCACAAAGAGCATGAATGAAGCTCACAAATCCATAAGAAGAGAACCAAACAACATAGACAATATGCACATAAAGACAACAAGTTGATAACGGAGTTCGTCCAGGATGGACTACATCTCCGGGCCTGCTTCTCAATAGGAGGGCCGATCTATAATCTCAGCATAAGGCAAAATACATGGCAATGATACAATGATACCTTGGAGAAAATGGTTAGGAAGAGAACCGCTGCCCAAAACACAACAAGACTGCTTCCAACAACTCCGAAGCCTGAAGACGGTGTAAAACGAGTATAAACACTCGTACCTTCCTCCTGTAGAGCTACGCAATCTCCCTTCTCTCCTTTAGCTACAAAGTCTCCACTCCAAAGAATGCTTGAAAATGGCAAATGAGAGAGTTTATATAGGCTTGTATGGACTCCTCTCACATGATCCTCATGGTTTCTCAAGTTACAACAATTTTTCCTAGATAGGCATATGGTTACAACTCCAAGTTTGGTTATCATGTAGTTGGGCTTTTTATTAACTAATAAACAAACATTATTTAAAAATGCCCTTAAAATGGCATACCCTTTTTAATATGGTTAAAACCATATTATAATAATAACAAACCCATTTTAAAATCCATAACCAAGTCGAACCCATTTTAAAACTTAACCCAAAGTCAATATGTGGTGGCGCACATATTTAGGTGGCATGTAATGTGTATGTGGTGGCACTCCAATCCGTTTGAAAGTTTGTTTTAAAAACATGTGACCATGTGTTAAATATTCGTTATAAAACATATAACCATGTCACCCTATCCATGAGTTGAAATTTCACGTGGGTTGCACCCTATCTGCGAGTTGAAATGTCACGTCGGTTGCACCCTATCCACGAGTTGAAATGTCATGTGGGTTGTGGGTTGGAGTTGTAACAAACTCTTGTGCATTGAAAACCATGGGTTGGGGCTCACCCCATCCCCTTTTGCGCCAACACACACTTCTTCAAGTTTAAATAACAAAATCTTAACACTCATACCAAGAATCCATGTAGCCCAAGTGGTGAAGTTGCTCAACCTTTATTGCAGAGGTCACGGGGTCGAACCCTGCGGAGGCCATCATTTTTGCCTTAGACATATTGGCCAATCCCATGCTGCCATGTGGCAGCCTGGGATTGGTCCACCTCACGCCCAATCAGCGTCCAGTCAACCACCTAGTCACTACCTGTACTGCCATGTCACCATCCGTACGCCCAGTCAGCAGTATGCCAGCTCGGATCCATACTGCCACGTGTCACCTTGTGATTGGTTCATACACCTGCCATGTCACCTTGTCCATACCGTACGGATGCCATGTGTCACCTTGTCAATGGTTCCATGTCATTATGTTTGTACAGTATGGATGCCATGTGTCACCTTGTCAGTGGTTCCATGTCATTATGTTTGTACAGTACGGATGCCATGTGTCACCTTGTCAGTGGTGCCACGTGGCACCTCTTTTTTCCAATTTTGCCTGTTGACCTTATAGAACAGAACGCGATAAATTTCTCATACAGAGTCCGTTTGAGGTGAAATGAACGCCGTTGGAATCGTCTCAATGAGCCCTTCGATATGGTGCTAGTTTTGTGGATATTGGAGGACTTCAAATTTTTTTCCTTCTTGGATCCTCTTGGATCATTAAGTCAATTCAAAGAATGATTTGCCAAATTCCTTACCTTACACCTGGTTCTATTCTCGTTTAAGCCAAAGCTGCCAAGTCATGTGTTTTGCTATCAAAATGTTCAAAGGATGTCTCTCCTAGAAGCATAACTCATCAGTAATTTCATTTATCCTTAAGAGTCGGTCATTGTCTGATTCAGTCCATTACTTAAAATCAGCTTTTGTTTCTAGTTTCGTGTCACTGATGTGGGAATCATCACGTCCCTCCCATGACAAGTCTATTCCTGTCGACTTTAGATCATTATCTAGGAATTATACCTAGAAAACTAGATGGTACCATGGGCCTGCATGCCTCAATGGCAGGTTACCTTGATTTCGACATGAGTTTACATCATTGACTCTTGATTGAAATATCTCATCGAGTGTTTGACTTCAAGTCCTTTATTCACATTCGATGGTATGTACCGAGATACCTTGGGGATCATTTTCATCAATGTTGATTACCCTTGCACTTGTTAATAGTTTATATTATTGACTAGTAATCAAGTGGTTTCTACCATGTTCGACATCAAGTCATTGTAATCACATGGTTAGATTCATATCGTTTGGACATTGGTACGAAGACCCTGAATGGTTATGCTTTCTATTCATCATTTCCTTGCTTAGGTTGCATTTGGAGATCATTCACAGTCATCACACGGATCCACATTGTATGTTTGGTGGCCGTGTTCTATATCTAACATTGATAGGCATAGATATACTTTGTATATCTCATAGCTATGTCCTACTTCTTGTAGCAGTCATTCATGGATCTACAGTGTATCATTAGTATCCATGAAATGGTCATCATCATAGATCTGAAGTGTATTTGTCTGCAGCTATGATTGGGTTGGATAAAGTCAGTAATTGGTCCTATATGAGCCTATCTCTCTTTTCCTTTGTATCAGACAGAAAACTTTGCAAACTATTTCACCTATCACCTTCTTCTAGCTTCATACTTTCGGGGGCATTCTGTTGCACCTGGAAATCTCACATTGCTTAGAAACCTCTATGAGAATTTCATTTTTCCCTTTAACCTCCTTGAAATCCTGGAATGAGTCACCTTGGTCACTTTTTTCCTTGACCTAGAAGGGATGGAGCTTCTTGGTGTTTCACACAGAGCGCCACCGACGCCTAACCCATTTAAGTAAAAGGCACCGTTTTCCCTCTCCTTTGACAAAAACCTTAGATCGACGCTCCTGACGGTTCTACTAAAAGCACCGATGGTCAATTAAAAGGAAAAAAGAGATGTTTCTAGAAGCTTCCATACGAGATCCTTTGTGGAATTAGTTCCTATATTCCTGGGAGAGGTGGCATTTTCCTCCCTCACCTATAGGGATCTTATTCTATCCTTTTTCCAAGTCATCTCTTGAGTTCTAGGCCTATAAATGGAGCCTTCATGAAGAGAGTGGAGGAGGCCAGAAAAAGCATCCTTATGCTGCTAGTTTGAAGTCTGAGTTGAGGGCAAAGTAGAGGTATCTTATGTTTGGAGAGGTCTTCATAGTCATAGGATATTGTAGACATTCTTGATTGAGACAGAAGCCATCGACATCAAGGATTTTAGTTGTACTTCTTTCTCATCCATATATTAATACAAATACATTGCCCTTTCTTATATTTGATTGTAGTGTTTGTAATTAAATATTATTGGATTCCTTGATCACCAATATGGATAGTTAGTTATCATGATGCTCTCATCCCTTTTGTTTTTCTTGTGATCTCTTTTACAGATGCTGAACCGTCGCACATAATTTCTGGAGAGAAGATAAGTGGATCCAAGGTTGAGGTATAATGTGCTTTATGTTAATTGATTTAATTATTCAAGGAAAGGATATGTTGCTGTGTCTTTTTGTTCTGTAGTTGTGTCTTACATTGCAGAAGAACAAGCAGTGTCCACACTGGTTGAGAATTCCCATTAACAAAATTGGAGACTCCATTGGGGAAGAGCTCGGAGATATTGAGGATAATCTACAACACTTGAATGTGGGTATCCCTGACATGACCACCGAGGAGGTTCCTAGGCGTTATTAGCGCCATACCACAGGTGTTTTTGAACAGTTCTCCAGACTACTCCACAGAGTGACCCAAGCCATTGCGTGCTACCATGAGCACCATGAGGATTAGTCTGCCTTGATCTTCACTTTTTGTATATGTATCACTGAAATATTCAAAGATTTATATTTTTCCCTATGCACATGTATTCTAAACTTTTTATGGTCTTGAACAGGAACTGAAAGTTAGAGATACTTCAGCCCAAATTTTGTATCTCAGTGCTACAACTTTTATATATACAAAAATCTTTTATATTTACAGTTGTTTGTGGAATGATTTATCTACTTATGAATTTACACATGTTTTTATGTTTCAAATGGACTTTTAAGTATGATCAATATGCCAATCCAAGACATAGTTAGCTAGGGAATATGCCACAACATTCAAGTGTCTTGGGATGTGATGATATGTAACCTGCTCAAAATACCTCTCTAACAACCTAACTCTTCGGAATGTATGAAGAAGCATGGGATTTCGAATGGTGTAGACTTGGTTAAGCTACTGAACAACTAGTTCAGAGTCTAGGTAAACCTTAATTTCCCTTACATCATTAGCTAGGGATTCCGTCAACAATCCGATCACGGCATGGTATTCCACCAGATTGTTGGTGGAGGGACCTAAAAGAATACCCCCTAAGCTCACCATCTCACTTATAGAAGAGTACAGTACCCAAGCTGTTAGTTTTTCAACATTTAAGCTAGCATTATGTTAGGATATTTTCACTGAGAGAATAACAAGCACAACAATAAAACATAAGCACATCACAAGAGACAAGAGACACAAAGAGTTTTGATCGGGGAAACCATAAATGGAGAAAACCCCTCAACTTCCTCAAAGATAGAATCACCACAAGATGTAAGACCCCAAAATAGTAAGATGCACTCCCGATAGCAGTAGTCTTCTAGTCCCAGTATATTTCCTTCTTCACTAGTGCGCCACACTTGAGAGAGTAAGTGATGTGATGTACAAGTGATAAATAGAGAGACTCTCACTCTCTATTTATATTCTTCCGTTCACTTGAAGTGCACTTAATCATGTCGGCCCAACTAACAATTACTTACTAGAGCCTACACCTTAATTAGTGTATAATAACTGTAGTGCCCCAAAACTGTGGGGACTTCCACAATGACTTGACAAGACTTGTTTACATTATTAATCCTCCCGATCAAAACATTGGGGCATGAAAACATGACTCAAATACATAATAGAAACATCCCAGAATAAACATCGGGTTACAATATAGAAGAATACATTCCGAAGTTACATATACATCAACACTCCCTCTTAACTAGGAAGGTATTCTTTCGACACAATTTTCAGCGCTGGTCTTCTTCTCTGTATCAACTGGATCATCTTCGTCTTCAAGTCATCTTCATTATCGAATCTGGATCATCTCTCGATCTAGATCATCATAGAACATCATCACTGGATCTGGATCATCACTCGATCTGGATCGTCATCACTGGACTGGATATGGATCATCACTCGATCTGGATCTGGATTTGGATCATCTCTCGATCTGGATCATCACTGTTGGATCTGGATCATCACTCAATCTAGATCTCTCGGAGTTATCATAACTGGATCTGGATCATAGCTCGATCTGGATCATCTCTGGTCATCATCATGTGTGTACTATCTCGTCATAGGAAGTTCTACAGAGCCAGCCCTTTTTCATGCTGGTTGTAGGCCTAGCCACCAGGTAGGTATTCACCCAGCACTTACATCTGACCTGTTCGTCAAAAAGGCACGCCCAACACTCACATATGATCATGTAGTAAACTACAATCACATCAGAAAGGCCCAACACTCACATTCACCAGCATGATAGGCACATCAACTATCATCTGTGAAATGGATCTGCACTTATATCTGACCTACTCGTCAGAAAGGCTCTCTCAGTCCCTGACTGAGTGTTCCTGGTAACTGTCCAGGTGCCTCCATTCCCAGAATGGTAGTCAGCACTCATATCTGACATGGAAGGAACCAAATCCTCTCACCATGACAGAATGGCTCAGCCCTTACATCTGACCATGGAAGGAACCAATCCTCTCACCATGTCAGAATGGCTATGGGTCTCATCACTTTCTCTTGGAAGGAACCTTGACCTGGAGAACACCAAGTCTCTCTCTGAAGTACTCGAACTTCAGTCTAGC
Organism: Pseudotsuga menziesii; assembly: GCA_001517045.1. NCBI lineage: Eukaryota > Viridiplantae > Streptophyta > Pinopsida > Pinales > Pinaceae > Pseudotsuga > Pseudotsuga menziesii. Next base: position 666,798 of record LPNX011139103.1, read on the forward strand.
CAGTGGCTTCGTCAATACATCATCTATTTGTTCCTCCATCGCAACATACTGGAGATTCACTGCTCCTCTCTGCACCATATCCTTGATATAGTGATACTTGATCTCGATATGCTTCGACTTGTCATGGAACACTGGATTCTCTGACAACTTCACGCAACTCTGGTTGTCACAATATATACAAGTAGCATCCAACTGGAGATCAAATATTTCAGACAGTAGCTTTCATAGCCATACTGCCTCACAACTAGTTGAACAAGTTGCGACATACTATGCTTCAGCTGTACTCAGTGCCACACAGGATTGCTTCCTGCTAAACCAAGAGATCACACTTGATCCCATACTGAAGCAACATCCAGAAGTACTCTTCCTATCGATGGCATTGCCTTCCCAATCTGAATCAACATAACCCTCCAGGTTAATCTTTTGATTCACATCATACTTGAGTCCATAATCAATTGTACCCCTGCATGCTTTGCAACCATCAGGTGAACATGTCCCAATGTGTTCACATCAAGGCTAATATCTAGTCTCAGGTACATCAAGGACCCAATCATCTGACGATACATCGTAGCATTAACCGTCTCTGATGAAGCATCACTTAATAACTTCATGTTCGATGCCATAGGTGTGGTCATGCAGTCCATCATCCTGAACCTCTTCAGGATCTCTACTGCATACTTCCCTTGTCCAAGGAAGATCCCATCTGTACTCTACCACACCTCCATGCCTAGAAAAATAGTGCATCAACACATAACAGGAGCATCACTGGTCTTCCGTCTTCAACCTTGAAGAAAAGGTTGGAATCTGCTTTACTCTTAGTAAAGCCTAGAGTCATCAGTAATTTTCCCATCCTATCATATCATGTTGAAACTCAATATATTCTGTAGTCACTCCCTCTAAAGCGAAGCATCATACTCCCTCTGTCTTCCATACTTTATGCACTGAAAACATTATGTACCGGAGTGACAAGTAGCTTCCTATGCTACTAGTATTCTATGTATCCATCTAGTGTAGAGACTTGCATCTTCAACCTTGTAGCAAAGGTTAAGATCTTCATCAATCTCATCATGTATGTGTTTCAACTCTTACTAACTGCAAATGTCTCTTCATAGTCTAGGCCTTCCTTTCATGAGAAGCCTCATGCTACGAATCTTGCTTTGTATCCCACGATGTTTCCATCTACTGCATGATGGAACTATGAACTTCTCTTCAGGTCTTGATACTACGCCTTGACATCATTCTTCTTGAACTGGTCTTCCCTTTCTTCTTGGTGGCTGGAAGGTTCTGCATCAATGATGTCACTGCACTTGTCATATTATTCTTCATTTTGAAATGTTGTCACTTGCTCTTCGGAACAAGTCTTCATTCTTCTCTGCTTGTAGGCGATTATGTATGTAGTCTTTCCTACAAGTCAAATGCAATTTTCTGGTTAGAAACATTTCATAAGGAATATTTATATTGGCAAACACTTATGCATAAATATATGATCATGCAACTACTTTAGCCAATACAACATTCATCCATATCTCACTGAAACTTTCTAGATGCCTTCCATCTCTACCAGGACAACATTGAGATTGTGCACTAATCCAATATGTCAGCAAAGAGGTTTCATTCTAGATAAGTAGCAATGGAGAGTTGTATAGCACCATGAGATACTTACCCATCACATGCATATTAGTAGTATACTGCCATTAATGCAAACATCCTATCATGCATGATACATCAACTAAATATAAACAAATGCATAACAAAACAATATCATGAAATGACAATTGAATACTTATCTTTATTTGTTTTGTGGGTAGATTGCTTCTTGAGCCTTCAGCTTCATCGTCTTCTTCATTCATGGTAGCATCATTTCTTATCCAAATGATAAGAAGGATAACAAGTTCTTCAAGAGTTGAGTTCTTCAACTGGTTTCTTTAGGTCTTATTCTGATTTAGTTCTTCCCTTCAAATAGCTTGAAATTCTGGAAGACCTTCAACAACCAGGGATGATTTTAAGGAACCATACTCATTTAAAAGTGTATAAATGTTGGCGAATATTACCAATTCTTAAAACGCCAACTATAAAATGATTGGCAATATTTTTCAAAAAATATTTTAATTTCCAAGGATTTATATCGTTTATATAATAATTTGGCGATTTTTAGGGTGAAAAAATTGTACCCCATCAAAATTGGACAAAACAGGGCTTAAAAAAAAGCAAAATGGCGAATCTTTTTTTGGGGGAAAACATGGAAAAATAGCCCACTGGGCTAAAATTCGCCCCTAAAATTATCCCTGTCAACAACTTTTCTTGCAATAGGTAGTGCTCTGTAATGCACATGTGCAAGCCTTCTATGCCAAAGCTCATTTGGCTCTACTGTGTCATGGATCAAGGCTTGTTCTGGATGGTCCTTCAATTTGTACAAGCCTCCTTATTGTTCTCCAATCACTACCGCATCATCGATAGTCTTTCCTTTTGGCCACATGATGGCTTGACCATCTATGAATGCAACCCGCATTATTTTTGCATCAATGCTAAAATGGAGAGAAGGTTCTTCTTGAGTCCTGAAACAAACAATACTTCTTTCATTGTTAGAGACTTACCAAAGTCTAGCTTGTATGAATATTCCCCACTACCTTTTATTGGATATTGGTAGTCATCTCCTAGTTTCACCTTGTGAGGTGATTCATGTTCTGATAGTCTTACAAAGGATTCCTTGAATCTCGTCATATGTTTGGAAGCCCCACTGTCTATAAGCCAATCATCACTTCCATGATTAATGTTACCTATGAGAGATGATATCAGAACATATTCATCCTCGCTTGAAGAATCTTCACTTTCATATCTGGATCTCTTTCTGGATGGTTCATCATCCTCTGCAGCATGAGCATGATGTCTTCTTTGGACTTGACCAAGTTCTTCTTGTGAAAGGCTTCTAACCTCGTCTCCCTCTGAAACTAGAACCTCTATACTCATGTAGGTGTCCAATCCATTTTCTTCAGAGAGATCATATACTTCTAGGCTTGGAAGTTGTCAACTTCACCAAGCTTATCATCAAGCTGATGTGATAGATCACTTTGAAATGAGAACCTCAAGTGAAAATAACAAAGGATTAGATCTTACCGATTTGAGGTGTCCGTCCTGGTTCCGGAGCTGGCTGATCTAGGGTTTGTCACAGAAACCCTAATTTCCAAAACTTGGAATCTTTTAGATATAATTGTATAGACAGATAGATCTCTTCAATGGAGTTGTCCAATGTACTCCTTTTCTAAAAACAATGGAGGGAAGCTCCCGGACCAGGAAGCCCTAATTTTCCAATTTCTTTTGCAGAAATGCCTGTTACTATTTCTGTAATATCTCTGAAATTTATGCTCCTCTATGTCTGAAATTTCGTATTGAGGTAACCTTGCATGTTCCTGATCCAACACCATAGGTTTAAGTAGACTTTATTTCACCATTTGGGACTTATCAGCCTTTTCCCAAGGTGACCTGTTACAGGACTGTTCAGAACATCGAAGTTGTACGGAATTCCACATGTCACTGGTTCATCCTCTAAGTTTGATATTCAGACCACCACAATTAAAGTCCGTTCCCTTTCTGGAACATCTTCAGAAATTCCATTTGGACCTCTGTAGCCCAAGATATTTCAATTCGCCTCAGGTGTCCTGTTTAAGGATGAATTCTGGAAGAGTCTGGAACCCTAACTTGGAGGGATCATATATCCCAAACTATAGAGAATATGAGGCTGATGTTTGGACACAATATTCATCATGATTTTATCTTCGGCCCTTGAAATTTTCAGCTTTTGATACTTCGCCAAACACAGCATATAGCGACTGTACCAAAACTTAGCAGTTTTAGTATCTAGGGCTTTTCCTAGATCATGGTCAAACCAGGGTTTGAATTTCCTGGAGTTTCACCCAACCAAATTTCTTGATCCAGGTCTCTAAAATTCGGTTTTTATGAGGATAAAAATCCTATGTTGGTCTCAGTAAAAAATTCCTCTTTTGTAGAAAGCCCTAATTTCCACATCGAAACTGGAAATGCTCAAAATTGAATTCCGCTTCAACAAAAAGATGCGCCCTAAGGAGGAGAGTTGTTCCACCTTACTTTTGATGAAAATCTATGGAGGAAGTTCCACAAAATAGGAAGCCCTAGTTCCCACAGCTGCACAGTGTCTTCTTCTTAGGTTAGCTCTGATTCCATGTTAGTTTTTCAACATTTAAGCTAGCATTATGTTAGGATCTTTTCACTGAGAGAATAACAAGCACATCAATAAAACATAAGCACATCACAAGAGATAAGAGACACAAAGAGTTTTGATCGGGGAAACCATAAATGGAGAAAACCTTGCAACTTCCTTAAAGATATAATCACTACAAGATGTAAGACCCCAAAACAGTAAGATGCACTCTCGACAGCAGTAGTCTTCTAGTCCCAGTATATTTCCTACTTCACTAGTGCGCCACACTTAAGAGAGTAAGTGATGTAATGTACAAGTGATAAATATAGAGAATCTCACTCTCTATTTATATTCTTCCGTTCAATTGAAGTGCACTTAATCATGTCGGCCCAACTAACAATTACTTACTAGAGCCTACACCTTAATTAGTGTATAATAACCCTAGTGCCCCAAAACTGTGGGGACTTCCACAATGACTTGACAAGACTTGTTTACATTATTAATTCTCCCAATCGGAACATCGGGGAATGACAACATGAATCAAATACATAATAGAAACATCCCGGAATAAACATCGGGTTACAATATAGAAGAATACATTCCAAAGTTACATATACATCAACACAAGCTTATGATGCAAGCTTAAGAGTATATTAATGAGCACCATTAGCAAAACTAGTGAAGGAAGTCATATGTCCATTAGACAAAAGACATGCATAAGTAGGTTTTTATGAAAAAACACATTTTAAATCACACAAAAGACACACCTCTCAAAGATTAAGACACACAACAAACTATAAACAACATTTACAAAGACTCTATGCTAGATGACCTAGGCATAGTATCTTTTGAGGTAGATCCCATTCCGGGGCTCTCCCAAAGGTATCCCATCATAATCAACCAATTCATATAATCCATTCTCTAAAAAACAACTGAAAATATAGGGCCCATTCCACATAGACTCAAATTTTCCTGCTCCCAGCTTGTCATGCTTCTGGTCATAGGTCAAAACCAGATGTCCTTCATTGAAGGAACGGGGTTGGACCGTCCTGTCATATTGGATTTTCATTCTTTGTTTATGTGCCTCAATAGCTAAGGCCACGTCGAGTTTCATCAAGTTTGTTCAGATACAGGAATATTTCTTTGTCTATAGTGGTATTGGGTAATAGTTCCACAACAAGTTTTAAAGAAGGGATCTCACATTCTATCGGGAGAGTAGCTTCCAGTCCGTATACTAGTTGGAAGGGTGTAAAATAGGTGGAATTTTTTATAGTAGTCCTATAGGCCCAGAGTATAGAGAAGAATTGTAAATGCCAGTTTGACTTGGCTTGTCCTACCATCCACTGAAGCATTGTTTTTTGTTGCACTTGGAAATCTCACATTGCTTAGCAGCCTCCATGAGAATTTCACATTGCCCTTTAACCTCCTTGAAAGTCGGGCATGAGTCTCCTTGGTCACTTTTTTCCTTAACCTAGAAGGGACGAAACTTCTTGGTGTTTCACATAGAGCATCACTGATTCCTGACCCATTTGAGTAAAATGCACCATTTTCCCTCTCCTTTGACAAAAACCCTAGTTCGACACTCCTGATAGTTTTGCTAAAAGCGCCCGTGGTCAGTTAAAAGGAAAAAAGAGATGTTTCTAGAATCTTCTATATGAGAGCCTTTGTGGAATTAGTTCCTATATGCCTGGGATAAGTGGCATTCTCCTCCCTCACCTATCGGGATCTTATTCTATCCTTTTTCCAAGTCATCTCTTAAGTTCTAGGCCTATAAATGGAGCCTTCATGAAGAGAGTGGAGGAGGCCAAAAAAGCATCCTTATGCTGCTAGTTTGAAGTTTGAGTCAGAGGCAAAGTAGAGATAGCTTGTGTTTGGAGAGGTCTTCATAGTCATAGAATATTGTAGACATTATTGATTGAGACAGAAGCCATCGACATCAAGGCTTTTAGTTTTACTTCTTTCTCATCCATATAGTAATACAAAGACATTCCCCTTTCCTATATTTGATTGTAGTTTTTGTAATTAAATATTATTTGATTCCTTGATCACCAATATGGATAGTCAATTATCATGATGCTCTCATCCCTTTTGTTTGTCTTGTGATCTCTTTTACAGATGCTAAACCATGGCGCAGACTTTCTGGAGAGAAGATAAGCAGATCGAAGGTTGAGGTATAATTTGCTTTATGTTAATTGATTTAATTATTCAAGGAAATGATATGTTGCTGTTTCTTTTTGTTCTGTACATGTGTCTTACATTGTAGAGGAACAAGTAGCGTCCGCACTGGCTAAGAATTCCCATTAACATGAAGTACTATGATTTTCATGTTGATGTTTGTTTAGGGTTTGATACTTAATCATACACAGTTAAGAGACCCATGATAAGAGGACATGAAGACACATCCTTAAATGAGAATACAATAATATTCAAGCAAAATAAGCACTGCTTACACCAGTTTGAAATAATAGGGTACTGCTATAATTTTAAGTCATCAACACACTATATAATGATGCTAGAGCTTGGAAAAATTTATTATAAGAAACCTCAGTTGTTACTGGAAATACTCAGCCAATGCGGACACAAGGATGTTTCCCTAGCCTAAAACACTCAGAACTAGAACAAAGTAGTCACAGTATAAAAGAAATTTCACTCAGATCATAAATACTTCTTGAACTGAATAATCTTATTACATTGCATAGGATGCAAAGGTTGGTCTTTGGAGGTCTTGATCTATGCGGATGTCCTGCAATATACACAATAAAAACACTAACCAAATCAACAAGCTAGTCCATAATCTTATGTCATTGACTAAGGAATTCAACAATAAACATAATGATAATCAATCACATAATTTTGTATGGGAAATGAACCTTCATTTGTATTAAAAAGATGAAGAGAGAGAGGTTACAATTTAAGCCTTGGTGTTGTAAATCCTTATCCAATGATCTATGCCTCAAAGCCTCAATATTGCATACTAACCATTCACTATTCTTAGCTGAATTTGTCCAGAGTATGGGTGCAATAAAATATTCTTCTCCCTCTTAACCATGAGGGGTATGGTTGTATCTAAAGTAATAAGAGGATAGGAGTGGTTGAGGACTTCATGGGTGAGGTGGAGGGAGGATCCTACAAAGAGGGATCTCGATCTACAGGTGTCCTGATCCATAGGGATGAATCTCCACAAAGGAAAGCTTCAAGAAGTCTCTCGAAGCTTCTTATTTTTTCCTTTATGACTCAAGCACCTCTTATTTACCAAGGGAAAAGAGCATTAGCGGGGCGGGGGGCATTGGATGCTTCTCATGGGGAGCATGCGGTGGCACCGCTTACTGTACACAACAAAAAGGTGTTGCTGATAGAGGTACCATGGTTTGCACATAAGCAAAGAGCGGTGGTGGCCAAAATTATAAAAAGGTCAATCCTGCTTCTTCTTAACTTCAATTTCTTGAGGAATTAAGGCAAATACTGATATTTTAGTCTCTCACCATGATGACTATAAGAATTCGGTGTAACATCGGTTCATAAATACCTTTATTTTTAAGTGAAAATAAGACTTATATAGAGCTAGGAATAATTGTTGTGTATGATTTTGACACTCAAAAAATTTATATTAGGACTTAAATAGTGGGCATCCTGTACATCTTGAGAATACTCCTCTCTTGGGCATCTCCACCAACAACAATGAATATAATATCCACTATACTCACTAATAGCATGTGTGGATGAATTATAGTTAAACAAATTTGCACTATATCTTCCTTCCCAGACAGTCAACTCCTTGTGATGGTTTCAGAATGGATTTAGTAGCAGTGACATGCCCAGTACAGACCCTATGGATTTGATTCTATAGAAGTAATTCCACCTTTCTTCCACTTAGCTTAGATACTGTAACAAATGTGAACACTGTGCACTAGAAAAACGCTGTCCACAAAATGCAAATTCCTAGCAGTGAAGGAACTAACCACAACCCACATGTTCCTTATCCCAGTGTAGTAACATATTCATTGGTTAACTCCTTGAATATTTTTGCACTCAGAACCTTTCTTCAACAATGCATCCCACTGTAGAGATGGAAATAGTGGTCATTTGCATCCCACAGAGATGATGTTTGGAAAATACAACGTTCCCTTTCTATAGGTGTGTTCTCCCTCCTCAATTTCACATTCAACAAGAATATCCCTCCCTGTAGGTGTTTTAAGCTTATGTTGTAAGCCTACATATAAAACTGAAACAAATTGCCAATTTTTTTATGAATTAAGCAACCCAATATGATTTTTATGTCATATAAAGCCACACATATGCTTCCCTAGGTCATCACTTGCACATAATAATGAAAAACCCGGCCTTGTGAATGAAAGGGTTTTCTTCACCGACCAATCCTAAAACCTAAAAGCCCTGCATATCATTGACTAATCTTTTGCATTAAATTTACATAGTAATGATTTATAGAAGTACTTCAATGCTTCTTGTAGTGTCAAAAGTTGTCAAATTGCTTATATCATTGTAAAGGAGGATTGGAATTTCTTTCGACAAAGGATCTTCATTTCCTTTGGAATCTGATGCTATCAACCAGGATATCTCCACAACGACTTGTGTGGACCTCCCAACCCCTGGTGCCAATGTGGGTGCCTAGAAAGCATGAGTTACTTATGGTCTCTAGGTGTCACAACCCAAAATCAACATCAAAATAATCAGAGTCAAAACTTGAATCCAAAAAGGTAAAATATTGAGCCACAACTATATTACAAAATGGCTGATAAACATGGGTTTGCATTGTCCAACCTATTACTGAATGGTAGGTGTAGTAGGGATTTCTCCCTTGCTACAAGCAGGAATAGCTCCCTTCCATCTATAGGACGGAAGGGTAGGGTTCCTGTTGGTTGAAGCAAAAGAAGACCTGCAAACAAGATTAGGGCCAAGAAGTAGAAATCCTGCAAAGAACTGTTAGAAAATGAAATAGATGCAAGAAATCAATGGAAACCTGCAACAAAGTATGAACAACAAACCTGCAAGAAAAATATGTTAGAAAACTACAATATAAAAGAAACAAAACACAAATATACCTTCTCAGGGTGGAAATGGGCCACCATGCCCTAGCTTTGGGAGCACCTCTCAATGGGATGGAAGCTTTGGATCAATGTAGAAATGGAGGAGAGGGAGGGTGAATGGCTTGAGAGGCAAAGGGTCTCAAGGCACTCACACAGGTAGCATAACGATAGGGAGAGAAGGAGTGTTTTGAGAGTGACCCCCACCCCTCTATTTATAGGTTTTTTTCTAGAGATTTAGGGTTTTAAGTCCATGGTTAGGGATTTAGCCCATTTTTTGAGCTTTAAGCCCCTTTTTTCCAATTCTTAGCACCTTTGGGGGTTTTAAGCTCCTTTTAGGGGGTTTAGCCCCCTTTTGTGGAGGTTTTATCCCCTATGAGAGCTATTTTGGCTCTCGTTAGGGGTTTTAAGCCCCTTTTCATATTTTTGAGCCTTTTTGAAGGTGTGGGGGTCAAATGAGGGTCGTGCATGGATGTCTTTAGGTGGTGTAGGTCATGTAGAGCTCAATGGGGGATTTTTTGGGTTAATAGATTTCCCCCTGATGTGTGAGGGCAGGAGCTCATCATATGGCTGATGGACATCATAGGATTTTATGGGGAGAGGTGGTGCTTCTTGGGTTGGGGCATGGTGGATTTTGGTTTTTGTATTAATATTGTTCCCATCAATGGGTGAGATGAAAATAATGTGTGACATGTATATGGATGAGGTGAGCCTCCCCATGATTGTAACGATGTCAAAAGAATAATGTGATATAATCTCTATAATGCAAGAGTCGATCATGTACAACTATTGTTACAATAGTGGTTGCCTCTATGAGAGGTTGAATACAATACTGATCTGAAGAACTGCTACATTGGACCCATGACATTCTCATGGAATGCTATGTCTTCATGATTGATGGCCTGCTGGATCTGGAATGGTACATAGTTGTCGGGGCCTAGTGACGAAGAGTCAGAGTCTCTATGGTACAAATATGCTACATCAATCATAAATCTATATAGAAGCACTGCTGGGGCTTCTCAACACTGTCTCCAATGCAACCCAAAAATCACAAGGGACATGAAATTTTTTGGGTGCCTCAAATAGACTCATCAATGTGCTAGAGTCAGGTGACATCCGGGGTCTTCGACCAAATACTGCATGGACCAATACCCTGTACGAATCTCAACGGTGCGATGATGTAGCTGGAGTCAAGCACGTGAGAAACAACCATCTCGAGAGGCACTAAGGACTCCTCTCCAGTGGTCCAAGGAACTCATCAATGAGGTTAATGAAACCAAGATACAAGTACCTCTGGGTCTATCCTTTGGAATATGTGTGTTGTCGTCGACAGAGGGAGACCTGCAACTGGCCAAGGAAATGGTGTTTCCTTGACCAGAAGCATGAGGGAAATAATCAAAATATGGGAGGTAATCTGAGGACTGAATCACTGAAAGGGGGGGGGGAAGGGGGAGGAGTTGAACAGGGGTAGGGAATCATGGTGGACTCAAAGTTCCTTTTCTTAGACTATGACGGCTGGGTGGACCAGGCAGCAAATGAAACTGACTCATGGGAATGGGATCATAGCTGTAATACCGGGAATGTAATTGTATATGGGAAATGCTTCGAGGAGGTAGACACTTTTGGTATTGATGGGATCTAAGGAAGGCACATTGCAGAGTACTCTGAACAAAGGAGACCCAAAGTGGGAATGCTACCGAACTTTTATTTGTGGGCTGGTGTCTAAAGACACCATTGTGGTACGATCTTGTGTATTTTTAGCAAGCCCAAGAAAGTAAATGCTCGATGGTGCTTTCAATTTTAGAGAGTCTAAAAGCATGAAAAAGAATACACTGGGGGATCTTTTTCATTGGTAGTCTCCTGTGCTCGAAAAAGGATAAAAGTACACATAGGAGATCTCACCCATCCTTTAGGGGATGAGAGACTTCTTTACTGTTGGTAGTCCAATCATGCCGAAAAAGGTTAAACCTGTACTGATTGGATGGTCATTCAAATAGTTTTACGAGCATGAATGAAACCAAGTTTTCTCGATGATATTTTCTTAATGAGAAGGCTGGAAAAGATCTTAACGATAACCCATGGTGAGCTTTTTCATAGAGTTTGGCCCCTCTACCTGAGAAAGCATAAAAGGATGCAGAGGAGAATGGTCTTGACTTGAATGTGCCAAGGTGGTCCTTTTCATATGGTAGTAGTCTACATGGTTCGCAAAAGGAGATAAACGAGACGATGTAGACGCCCTTGCTTATACTTTAACAAGTGAGAAAGGAAGAAGCTTCGTGCAACAATATTTTCATTCTTTTAGGAGTCAGAAAAGAGCTTAAAAGAAACTCCAGTATGGTTAATCGATCGAGGGGGTACTAAAGGTGCCACCATGTCGGGACAATGGATAGTGGTCCAAAAGTCATCCATGCATTATGGATGGAGTAGGTGGCTCTCAAACATACCAATACATGCATGGGATAGATCACGACAGTGGCATGTGAGACGATGCGTCAGAGGCACACAAACCAAGGAGGCTCTCAGACAGATGTTGGGAGAGTCGTGTGTGAGTTGTGGTGGACGGACTTGACCAAATATGGTGTGAGTGCAAGTCTGGAGGCAGTTATGTGCCAAATGCATGCAAAAGAAATGATCTTCCCTCTGGGTGGTGGTCCAGAGACCCTCGTAAGGTACAGTGGACGAATTTGATAGCTATATACTGAAATGAAATGATGTTCCTTCCAGGTAGATGGTCTGGGAACCCGCATGAGTGAGGTAGGCAAGTGTAATGCAAGTACAAGTCTCGAGACACTTACATCACAATGATGTGTCTCATAAATTGAGGTAAATTCTGGGAAGTGGTCCCAAAAATTACTTATTAAACATGAGACGATGGTCTGATAAAAATATAGAGGAAAAAATTCTGAAACCAGTGGTGCAAACGACGTCCCAAATAGACTCTGTATGGTCCTGTTATGCGAAATGGAAGAAAATAGGTCAAATGGGGCCTATAAATGAGTGGGGTCCACTTTGTGAGGTGTCATTGTCACTGTTCACTGCAGAGTTGGAGAGGTGGGCCCAAATTTATTTTGCTGATTTCAAGATCCATGACTTGCAGATAAGAGGTCTTGCAAAATCTATCCTTTTCAGTGGTTTACATTTTGAATTTGCTCACTCGGGGGTCCTCTATGAGGTTGTTAGGGTCTCTACAAGCCAGGTCACACCTTTCATGGGTAAAAGGGCAACAAGGTTGCACCAGTGAGGATGTTTTGAGCGACCTGGTCACTCTTTTTGGCTAGATAGGTGTGACCTGGTCCCCAGGTGGCCTTTTTTTCTGAAAACAATGGCTGACAGCTGTGTTTTGCTTGTGCAGGATGGCTGAGATTAAGTGGCATGAGAGGGACTACAAATACCTCTGGGAGGTGACATTGTGGGACGAGAGTGTGCATGGTGCATTGGCCCATTGTGGATTATTGAAGTTTATGCATATTCCTCTTATGAAGAGCTTGCGTCTACTACTGCAGACTTTGGTAAGCTTTTGGGATAATGGGGAGGAGACCTTCATGATACAGGGACAACGTGTTGAGATTACACTGTTGGACATGTACTTTCTGACTGGGCTCCCTATGCTGGGAGTTGTTGGTGACTTGGCACCAGTGTTGTCTCGGGGGGAGACATTGGAGGCCCTGTGTGGTAGGAACTGTTACGCTACTGCGTATTTGCGTGGTTCCTATATCTTGACGTGTGACATTGAGGAATTGTCGACATGGGTGGTGGCCACATTACTGCTATGTATATTAGGTTGCATGGGGAGCCACAAGATATATGGAGGGAAGCTATAGATAGTAGAGCGTGACATGAGGGGCACTTACTATGGATGGGCCCAGATGTACCTTCTGGCTATTCGGCGTCAGCTGATCAATGCGAAGGCATCTGGGGGGGGTTTTGTTTTGGCTCCTTTTTATGTGCTTTCTTTTTTGAGAAAGTACCTACTCTGCATCCGCATCGAGGAGTGCGGGATGGAGGTCCATGGGAGCCACGGATGTGCAGGTGGTGCTAGATGATGGTGAGAGAGGGCGACGATAGAGTGGGAAGTTTCTTTACAAAGGAGCTACTAGAGCAGTGGCAAAAGATCCCAGTGGTTATCGAGGAGTACTCGTATGCGGGTATGAGCTATCATGGGGACCCTAAGATGCCCTGACCTCTAGGCCAAGCATGGGGACTAGCTGGTATGTATGTGTGATGTTTTTGTATTCATATTTATACATAGTGTAGTTGAGTTGGTTGAAAGTTACATGGTTATATGCATAGATTGATGGTGTCTTTATTTGTGTATGCAGATATTGGTCCTCGCCCGTCGCCCGGGTATCATCGGCGGGTGGTCGCGATTACGAAGGGAGCGGTTCCTATGGGGAACCCTTGTAGGAGACGATGGGAGGTAGAGACTATTTTGTTGCACTTGGAGCAGCTTGCTAAGGGGATATTCGATGATGGCTGGCAGCATTTAGACAATACGCTGATTGCTGCCATTCACAGTGTGCCTCCGGAGTGGACCTCTGTGATGAGGAGGATGGTCGTGGCCTGTGATTACTTTCGTCGGGTAGCACAAGGGGATATTCCTGCAGAGGACGATGATTCTTCTAAGGAGGCTGATGATACTGAGACAGATGATGAGGATGAGTCTGAGTCAGATTAACTGCTAGTGGGGCTGCCCCTAGTGTGTTGGTGCACTTAGGACTTTTTGCATCGCTATGTATATCTTGCTGAGAAAGCATATGTGGCTTCTCATTTTGTAGTGAACATATTTTGGGCATGCGATTTATCTATCTATATATATTTTTGACGCACATGGATGCGCTTTTTATAGTTTTATATGTGAGTCTTTTTATGATGATATGAAATGCAATGCATATGTGATGTATTTTTACATGTGTGTGTTTGTTTTCTATATGATTATGCATGATGTTGTGTTTGTATGTTTCCTATATGTGATTATGAATGTGCCAATTTAGAATGTCATTAGCCATTTGATCTGCTACACTATTGAGGTTTCTAGGAAAATGTGTGAATGTGATGGATTCAAATGTTCTAACCATATGTTTAGTGCGCATGAATTCTTGAAAGAGGCAGGGATCATGTACCCGGTAGTAGTTGTTCAATTGGGAGACAAGCAGTTGGGAGTCTAAGAAGACATCAAGATGGAAAATTCCCAACTAGAGAGTGGTGACCAAGAGGCCACTGGCACCATCATATTCAGCCTGGTTGTTGGTCACACTTCCCACGCATATTTCGTCGATATGGATCAACTCGTGCGACGGGGAGTAGATGACCCATGTAGTCGAGGCGAGTTTTGGAGACCATCTGCTTGCTTCGTCAGCAAATCCAATGTACTGATTCGAGGTAGGATCCATCTGGAGCAATGAAGGAAACAATATATAAGAATCACTTTAAAAATGTGTAAAACAAAAAGGGACAGGACTATATTACAAGCTGAACTGCCGTCACTTAAAGAGGTGACGTTAGAGGGAAAGTGGTTTGGACTTTTAGGGGATCAGTGGTCATTCCTTTGTGTGACACGATGAACCCTAGGAGATGGCCCATTGGGACACAGAAAACACACTTGAAAGGGTTCAAGTGGATTTTGTACTTGTGACATCGTAGGAAGGCTTGCCGCAAGTCATCTATGTGTTGTGCTTGCTTCTGTGACTATGCAATGAGGTTGTCAAGATAGACCAACATGATGTGGATGAGGTCGTGGAAACAATGTGTCATAGCACGCTGGAAGGTGGTTCCAGTGTTCTTCAGACCAGAGGGCATTACTCGATAGGTGAATGTGCCCCCGGGGTTGTGAATACAGTCTTGCAATGATCTTCTTTCTGGATCTCGATTTGGTTATATCCAAAAAATCCATCCATGAAGGAAAAGACCTCATTTCTGGTGCATGCATCGATAATATGATCGATGAAGGGTGTTGGGAAGTTGTCTTTGGGAAATTCCCATTTTAGATCACGAAAGTATGTGCAAATGTGTATGGTACCCTATTTTTTATTCATGGGAACATGATTTGAAACCCAAGTGGTGTACACAATGGGCTAAATGAAGCCGACTGTGTGCAACTTTTCAATTTCAGCTTTGACCGCGACAACTTTGGAGGGATGGATGGGCCATTTATTTTGGTGCATGGGGGCCACATCGAGGCATGTGTCTATGTGGTGTTCCATAATGGATGGATCCAACCTAGGAATTTTAGTGTAGGACCAGGAAAAGATGTCGCTGAATTCTTGGAAGAGGGCTTTGTAGGTAACAACTTCTTTCGGGGAGCAGGATACCCCCATCATGATTTTTTCAACAACCTTAGGATTGGTTGAGATGTTGATTTTGATGGTTGCTGAGATGTTGGCCATGTTCCCTTCATTGAAGGAATCTAGTGCTAGAATGGGATTTTTGAACCAATCAACTTTCCCATGAATGAAATCTTTGGTTTCCACGGAAAATTGGTCAGACTGCGACACAAGTTATTCTAGGAGGAAGAATGAGCGATGGTGCATGTCGTCCCATGGGTATTCCGGGGAGGTTAAGGCTTCAAGTATCTCCTCATCGTTGTAGAAGCAACGCAGAGACATGTTTGATGGATCATCGGTGATGGTGGAGACAAGAGGGTCTGTAGAAATGGACATCATGTAAATGGACATGGTGTATGAAGAAGGAGGTGGGGGATGGATTTCTTCGATCAGATTGATCTCAGATTCAAGGGAATGTTGTAGAAGGTTGGATAAAGCCGTTCAAAACTTAGAGAAGTCCTGGCAGTGGTGAGAATAGTGTCCATAAAATCCGTAGAGGGTGCAAGCATGGTTTGTTCTCAATGACTTATTTCTCACTATTGGCCCGCTTGGGAGCTCAACCATGGGGAGGTTTTCTATTGTATCCATTGAGTCCAAGTGTGCATGGATTATAGTAATCTTAGGGAATTTTTGAGTTGGATGGCCCTATTCTTCACAGACGGTGCAAGGTGGGATCTATCGAGGTTCAGTGGTAGCTTTCGCATTTTTTCCCTCAGCCCTTTTGGGGTGAGGCAGTGTGGGTGTGGGTGCAGTGGTTGGTTTTTGCAGGCCGGGTGGAGGATGAGATTCGACCGCAATGGGTTGCACTAAGGTTAAGACTACCTGGGGCATTGGCGGTTGGGAAGGTGGATCAAGGTACCATATGGGAATCCCCAATGTGAAATTGGGTAAGTTTAAGGTAGCCATCACTAGCTTACTCATGACTCCAGGTGGGGAAAAGAGGAAGGGAATTATGTGGACTAGGGAGGAGCCCAGATAACTCCCTAATGGTTACATGTGGGGATGAGGTTGTGGTGGCAGCTGCGCATAATGTTGTGGCTGTGGATGATGTTGCGGTTGCTGATGATGTTGCGGCTGCGGATGGTGTTGTGATTGCAGTTGGGGCTGTGGATGCAGTGTGTGTTTGGGTGCATCAGTGCTGGATGAGAGCATGCACAAATCCACAGTCTTATTTGGTGTTGATGGTGGCAACACTAAGGGGAAGGAATCCATCATTGTGGTATCGAAAAACAACCTAGGGTCCACATTCAACAATGGGGAGGATGGTATGCTGTTAACCATGGTGTTGACTACAGGGACAATATTGGCAGGTGCAGTTAGCCCTTGCAGATCAATGGTGTTGATCACAGGGATAACATTGGCTGGTGCAGTTAGCCTTGTGGATCGTGATAAGTCAGTTGGTCAATCATCATGATTTTCCCTTCATAAGGGAACATCATGAGACGAAAAACAGTTGATGCTACGACTCTCATGGAATACATATAACTTCTTTCAAGGAGAATTTTATAGTCCAACTAAGCATTGACAACCTCTATGTCAATCAATACTATTTTCTCAGCTAATGTGATGGGAACGTGTGGGAGGATACATTGGGATTTAGTGGGGTGGCCATCATAAACCCGTAGAGTAGTAGAGGATGGTTGCAGAATTAGGGATCCAAGCTTCTGCTAGACTAAGGTAGACATAACGCACGTGGATACTCCCTCATCCACTATGCACCAGTGCATGACTAGATTTCAAATGGATACCAGGATTTGGAAGGAAATGGTTAATGGCACCCACGGTTCTCCGTTCTCTATGTCGAATGTGATCAACTTGAAGTCAGAGGGATCTACAACACCAAGGGCGACTGGTAAGGATTTTTGCCGTGCTGGGAAATTTTTGAGTACCTTAAGAGTGGACATGGCTGTAGGTGCTTGGGCCAAATCATCCACGATGATGTAGCTTACAACAACTCTAACTGTGACATTACTGGCAATCCTCCATATGGGGGGCGTGGAGGAAAAGGGGGTAAATGAAGAGGTGCATTGGCTATTTTGGACGTAGATTCTGTTGATGTGTTAGTGGGTTTGGTGTTAGTTCCATACTAATTTCATCTGGTTTGTAAATGGACCTCTTCAGTTGTCATGGCTAGTAGGTGGTGAACACCCTTTTCTGCTATCAGAGGTGCCCTCGGGGTGTTGGGATTGGGTTGGGGAGTGGATGCAGTTGCTACCAGTCCTTGGACTGGCAATGGGTTTTGGAGGACCATGGGTGGAGGCCTTGGTGGTTCCAGGTTGGGTTGAGCTAGGGATTTAGTATTGGTAGCATGCTGAACCTCATTGTGAATGTCCTGCTTGGCATGACCCATGAAGGGGAATTAGTGTATATAGTGGCTGTAGACCTCACACAACTTGCATGGCTGATTTGTGTGCAACGAAGCATTGCGTCTAGGTGCATTTGGTTGCTGAGGATTTTGGGTTGGACGGTTTGTCCCTGCATTGTTGGGAGGGTTTGGTTGTTGAACACCTCCCTGCGGTTGATTGTTGCCTTGGTTCCGGGCTCGGTTATTTCTGGCTTGCCCTTGTTGGTTATTGGGGGCTGACTGGTTGGGATGGTTTTTCTGTGCAAACACTTGTCCTAAAGGTGCTGGCGGAGTGGGGGCGGGGGCTTGAGCGGCTTGCACAGGTGGTGCATAATAGACTTGGGGGGGTGAAGGTGCCACAAATGTGGGCATTTGTCCCACATATTGTTGTTCTGACCAAGCTAATGCCTGGGCTTGCTACTGTGGCACATGTTGTGCATAAGAAGTTGTAGCTCTGGACTAGGACATCATTCTTGCATAGTCTGGAGTTTTGGTTTTGGTAGGCAACACTAGGGGTGTTGCTTGGCTATGGTGGTATTGCAGGTGGTGTCGGATAGTGCTGTGGTTGGTGGGAGACAGAACCTATGATGCCATCTGTGGCATGGGATGCCCTCGGTGCATCCTGGTAGGAGGTTCCTACATGGGGAGTGTCTGGAATGACAATGTAAAGGTATCTAGACTGTGCGTAGATGAGGTCAAACTGCTAGGCCTTCAAGATGGCCTCTTCCTTTATTTGGGGACGTTCGAAGGCGATGTCCTTGGCTATGGGTGGCAACAAGGTTTTTAGGAACCAGTGCAGGAAGATCTTGTCATCAAGATTGATCTTGCACACACTGTGATGTCGCCTCCACTCATGGATGTGGTCGGTGATGTGGGTCGCAGTGTTTTGGTGGAAAGATAGCAAGATTTCCACTCCTTCATCATATATGACAGGGAGTTGGATATATTGCAGGAACATAAAGGCCAAGGAGTTGAAATATGGATACTTGGCTTATGGTACCTCAATGTACCACTTGGCTGCAACACCTATGAGGGTGCGTTGGAACAGTTTGAGTTTTATTGAATAATCTACGATGATGTTTGATGAGAACCATAGGTGAAACGTCATTATATGGTTCTAGGGGCACTCCCCTGCCTTCCCTTCAAACTTGGGAATGTCTGAGGAGAGTTTGGTTGTCATGGGAGGACAAAAGGTTTGATGGCATATAGGGTCAGTTGTTAACTAAGCCAAGTTAGGAAGGTTAAGGCATGCCATGAAAGGAATGTTTGACCCAAGGTTGATGTGTGATGGAGCAGCAATGGTGGTGGGGTTTGTAGGAACATGATGCACCTATGTGACTGGGGGTACTTGTGGCACAGTTGTGGTAAGTGGCAAAGTGTGAGTGGAAGGGACACTGCCCCCATGTATGATAGGAGGGACAGTGTAGGTGGAAGGGCCACTGCCCCTAGGCATGCCAAGTGGGACAGTGTGAGTAGACGAGACACTTCCCCTAGGCATGACAGGTGGGGTAGTTTGACTGGTCAGTATGGGTGGCTGTAGCTAACTTATGATAGCTTGCATGACATTTCTAGGGCCACACACATGGGTGTTGGTGGTGGTGTGGGGTATGGACGTGGGTCCACTACTGATCACCAACCCAGAAAATGGATCCGAGTTTGCACCAGCCATGGGGATAGATGGTGCAGTGTGTAGATCTGACTCAGATTGGTATGATTCTGAGTTTGAATTAGAGGCTGTGTGGCCTTCTGATGGTGTAGAGGTTCATCGAGAATGGTCTCAATGGTGTTGGTTCAAGGACCCAAAATGTGGTGGATCACCTCTCAGGTGTGAGGAAGAGCGTGGGGGATCAATTGTGTTTGGTTGGTATGTCAGGTGGTGAAATATGGTAGTGACGTTTTGGTCCCCGGTTTTAATGGCTTCCTATTGGCTTTCAGGTGGTCACTCGGCCACCAAGACTGCCAAGAGACAACACTTGGATTTTTCCTCATGGGAGTACTAGTCAATAATTGGGGGTCGTTTCCCATTTCGCATGGCAATTCCTCTCAACAGCCAACTACTTAGGGGTTCCCATGTTACTCCTCACAATGAGTTTTTGGGCTGAGCCCAAGTACTTCCCATGGTTGAGGTAGTCAGGTACTTATGTCCTCAAAGACTACAAGTGTTTGAATTAGTGTAAATTATAAATTTTAATGGCTAGCTCAGCATCATGAACTGATTTTGGTTGTTTTATGTGGTATGGTCTGTGTGCATGTCCATTGTATTTCTGTTATACTTGGTGGCTTCTTATATGGTTTATGAATATTCCACATAGAATGTTTGGTTTATTGCAACACTTATATCATGGATAAGTTGTTTATGAAAGCAGTAAATTGTAAACAGAAATTGAAACACATGCCATACCTGAATCTGAACTATGGTAGCTTGACTAGGTGACTGCCTTACACCTGTATTTCTCTTCAACCAGGAAAGAGTGCTAGGCTCTCAACATAATGTGACTAATCCCATCCTTAGATCCTAAGGTCACTCTTTGGGTGCAAGTTCGGTCAACAGGGAGGATGCAAACGCTGTGAAACCCCCATCGGTCTCCACCCCTTCTACCTTCCAAGTCACCCATTTTTAGTGGTCTCAAAAAATTACAGATGAAGTGCCTATTACTATACGAGCTTCACCCTTCATATTATCCTAGAATACCTTGAAGGGTGATGATTGGGTAGAGGAGGAAGGGCTAGGCAAGATGCTAATTTTCAATAATTGAAATTTAACCTATAGTAAACAGGTGCAAGATTTTTAATCATATTCATTAAACCATTAACCATTTGATTTATGAGTTATTTACATAGATTGATGGACAGAGGCGGCTGAGCTGCACTTACAGTCCAAATAACTTAAAAATCCAAATCTGAGAGACAGATCGCTCTTTTTAGGGGAAATGTGGTGAGGGGGTCGCCAAATTTTCCCCAAATCAGGCGAGGGGGTCGCTCAAAAAATACAGACAGGAGCGATTTGCTTTGTGAGAGGAATTCGCACCTTTCGGGCTTGAATGAGCGACCCTGGTCAATCCTTTCAGCTCGATATGTGCGACCTGGTCCAAAAAATGAAATATTTTTAAACCTGAGCCAGGAATGACCGACAATAACCTGTACTGTGGCCGAATGGGCTAGATTTGGCCTTAAGAAGGCTCAGATGTGAATCAAAATGCATAAAAAGACAGATCTAAAATATATTTGAAATAAAATTAAACTAGGAAAAATAAAAACTGAAACACAAAAATTAAATCCAGGGATCCTGTGGGATCGACCTGGTATGACCACCAGTTCTGTAGTAGGGATTTTTCCCTTGCTATAGGTAGGAACAACTCCATTTCATCTATAGGAAAGAGGGGTAGGGTTCCTTTTGGTTGAAGAAAAATAAAACCTGCTATTAGGTGATGATTTTGTCTTCCTTTGTTTCATGCTTTTTATTTATGTTTTTGAACCTTGCTATTACTTTTTGTTTCTAGAAATTTTGCTGATAGAGATAATTTTGATTTTAAACTTTTAATTTTCATGATTTTTGATTTTTTAAGCTTGTTTTTACGAATTTTTCTTTAATTTCATAGTTGAAGGGTTTTATAAGGAATATATGGATTAATGAGGTTTATAAATAGCATTAAGGTTAAATTAGACCCATAAACCAAGTTTTAACTCTTATTATTGGCTTAACCATGTGAAATCATTTGATCGGACTTTCTTGTAGCGCAAGACCAAAACAGATACACTAGAGCGCTACAAGAAAATCGTGAATGCTAAAATCATCATTTTTCGGTCCAATTTCTTTGGGATTCTTATCTCTAAGGTGTCAATCATATTATTTGATGCAATTGATACGTGTCCTCCATGGTTTAATTATTGAAATAGGTGGATGATTATCATAAGGGCAAGATTGTGGCGATTTCATGCAGAGTAGGTAAAATGATGACAATGAGTTGAATGAGACAAATATTTTTGGGAATATGTTTCTTATCTGAAGGACACGAAGAATATTGAAGATCGTGATGAGAAGACAGTGCTGAGAATTCAGGATTTTTCAACTGAACAAGAAATTAGGGATTTTCAGCAGCGACTGTTTGGAGTGGTCTAGATGGTTAGAGACAGGTGGAGCATGCAATTCGACACTTAACCATTGAAATAACTACATTCCAGTGCTCGTATTGGTCTTCTAAACAGGTAGCCCATGTGCCATTTCTAGGGTTTTCTAAATTTGGGGCTTTTCTGAAGAAATCATTAATGATAAAATTCAAAGGCAGAATATGAGTTTTTCACCTAATACATTTTAAATGATGAATTATTAGCAAATACTTTCAAAGTATTCATCATTTAAACAGTAAATTCATAAGCAAAGCTTGTTGAAGTTTCCTGAACTATATGTTAGGTCAGTCTGTCGTGATTTGAAGATATTTAGATTGTGGCATATCGATAGGAGCTATTAAACCTTCGTAAAAATGAAGAAAAGTGGAAAAACAAACAGGGCAGAGCCCTCAGACCTAGGGTGGATGAAGAATTTTCCACAATGTGCTCAGTTATTTTCAGATGCAGGATGGTTAACATTTTTCAAAAATATTGAAGGATACCATGCAGAGGTGTCTTATAAATTTTCTCAGTGCTTAGATAAAGACATTGTGTCTTTTGACACCTTACAGTTCAAATTAACTAAGGAATCCATAGCTGAGGCAACATGGATCTTAAAGGAGGGAGAATTATGGTTTAAAAAGGTTCCATTCACCTTCAATTTACAAAAGTATTTGCTTCCTGGTGTGATTACAGATTGGGGAAAATGTGTTCCAATCCATAACTTCAAACCTAAATGGATTGAGCCCATTAAAGTCTTATAGAGTTATGTTACTTGTGAGGGTAGATATGCTTTTGTTTTCAAATACCACTTTAGGTTTCTTCAGCATGTTAGTGATGAGTCCAAAATGAACTTACCTTTCATTTTTCTGAAAAGTCTATAAAAGATGTCATGCAGAGTTAAAGAGCACCAAGATCATACAAAGCAGTCTATTTTCGATCATGGACTCATCAAGCTTATCATAAGCACTGTCTTGCAAAGTAGGGGAAAGACTTGGGAGTATTTCATTTTTTGGTCAGGTTTTAAAACTATCAAGAGGGACAGTCTCATAGAAGACAAGAAGATAAAGGGAAGACTTTGATTAAGAATCTCAATCAAAAGGTAATAGTAAAAAAATGAAGAGAAGGTGACACTAGAAGAAGCTTCAAACCTTGAAAATAAAAATTATGAATGTGAACAACAACTTAATGACAATGAAAATAATAATTTATAGTCAGAAAGTAAGGAAGCTGAGCCTGTTGAAGATGTTATACCTACAGAGACAATTCCAGATGAAAAAGAAGGTACTGAAGTGCAAAAACAAAGCCCTATCAAAGTTTTATCAGAAGATGAGAAATGCATATTTGATGAGGATGATAAAATTTCGGTCACTAATGCAACTAGGGTTTCTATTGATCAAAAGATTCATGGCCATTGTGATGAGGTAGCACTATCAAAAAGAAAGAAAATAAAAGTTGTTGAGTTTTCTTCAATTACTCATTAGGGTAAGACTATCAAGATGTTGGGGGAGATTGCTGCTGTTTGGAGACCTAAAACCAGACCTAAGAATAAACTTATACTGAACATGAAAAAGTTGTTGAATCCTAAATTGACGGAAGAAAGAGTGATAGCAATAGAGGATTCATCTTCTGAAGATAAATTGGATGAAAGGCCAAAAGAATAAAAAAGAAAATCTGCCATGACTGATACCAAGATCTCTGATATATTTTTAGAGATTCGAAAGCAAATGATACATGAACAACAACTAAATGAGACAAAGATTTCTTGTTCAGAGAAGAAGGATATAGTTGAAGAGGAATCTCCATGCAATGCTGAAAATGAAGAATTTCCAAAATTTCCTATAACTTCTTCAGAACTCATGAAAGAGGATGAGGAGATTTATAAAAAAATTAAAGATCCCATGGATACTTGAGGGGCTGCAAACATCAATAGGAAACATGTGTATTGATTCAGAACAAGAGAATTTACAAATAAGTATAAAACAATATAAGTATCAGGTTGATTACATGTAGGAAACTACTGATGGCTTAGTCATTGCAAACAGAAAGCTCAGAGAGGATTTGGAGGTTCAAGTAAATAGTCAGTATCAAGAGTTAATTATAGTTTCAAGAGAAGCACTAAAAAGAAAAAGGCAAACAGAAAGACAGTTTACAGAGTTGAAGCAAACCATCCAAGACCTACAACAGCATATTGAAGAGCTAACAAGGAAGATTGCAGATATGGAGACAGATCAATTGAAGGCAAGAAGAAAAGCTCAAGCCTTGGAAGGGATTGCCTTACTAGCTGAAGCAGCTAAGGATCTGTAAAGCTAGTTAAGATAATCAGTTATTAGTTAGGTTTGAAAGTTACTTTATTTTTGTAAGTACTATTTAGATGAAACTATTCAATGGGTAGACTAAAAAATAGTTAGGGTTCATTTACTTAACCAATTTTGGAGAATAGTATAAATGTAAGTCTCAAAGAAGACAAATGGTTCGATTTTTTGCTGACTAGGGGAGGTCATCAGACTTGTTTATGAGCTAAGTAAAGACTCTTATCTGTATTTTGAAAACTGAATTATGAAATATATGCTCTATATGCCCTTCAGTTTATTCTGTGGTTTCATTTATAACTTGTTTTAGTTACTCAACTGGTAAATTCATTACTTGTTTAATGTTTTTATGCTTGGAATGCTTGCCATTTGTGGGTGAAATTAAGTATTGTGTTTTCTGTTGGATTATGGTTTATATGTTATGCATCTCAACTATTCAATGCTCATGATTTAGAGTTTACTTTGGTTTTATGAATGTATTCCCTCTTGTCTTCAAACTGCTCAACCAAAAAACCTTGAAAACCCTAAAAACCCTATTTTATTTTATTGAGATTAT